>ML790321.1:133419-161433 GCA_009831015.1 Picea engelmannii | reverse complement strand
GCCGACAGGTTTCTCGACTCGAAGGACAATCTATATAAATTCTGTGACACGACTCGATCCGACACCGAACCAACTACTCTTGTTGCTCACACTGAGCGAAGTCGAACTTGGCATGAATGACTCAAACACTTGAATTTTCGAAGTTTGCAGTCGATGACAACTCAAAGAATGGTTGCTGGTCTACCTAAAGTTTTTCACCTCGATGGAGTCTGTAAAGGATGTGTTCTTGGAAAGCATTACCAGGCACCTTTTGACTCTGGCAAAGCGTGGCAAGAACATAACCTAATGGAGTTGGTTCACAGTGATGTCTGCTATATCAATCTACCTTCCCTTGCAAGTGAAAGGTATATCTTAACTTTCATTGATGATCTTTCTTGTTTCACTTGGGTTTATTTTCTGAAGAATAAGAATCTTGTCTTTGAAAAGTTCAAAGAATTTAGAGCCTTTGTTGAAAAGCAATGTGGCCAACCCATCAAGTGCTTGATATTAGACAATGGTGTTGAGTATGTCAATCGACCCTTTGAAGAATACCTAGTTCAATTTGGTATCGACCGGTAGTGTTCGGTTCCTCACACACCTCAGCAGAATGGCGTCACAAAACGCAAGAATCAGACATTAGTTGAAATGGCTAGATGTCTTTTGCAGGGGAAAGATCTGCCTCCTTGCTTCTGGGCTGAAGTTGTATATTGTGCAAACTATCTGCTCAATCGCATCTCGGCTCGAGCTGTTCCTTCGGTGACTCTAGTCGAACGATGGTGTGTGGAAGAAGCCCTTAGTCAGCCACCTTCGTGTGTTTGGATGTGTTGCTTGGGCTCATATTTTCGATGATTGCAGAAAGAAGTTAGATGCAAAGAGTCATGCTTGCATCATGATGGGCTACTATGAAGAGTCTAAGGCCTATCGGCTGTTTGATCTTGTCAAACGACAAATCATTATCAGACGAAATGTATGGTCTGATGAGAAGTCTTCTGGCATCAAGTTGTTGAATGCCTCCTCTGGATTGTTACAAGATGATCACTTTGATGTTGTTTCCGACTCTGGTTCTCTTGTTCCTTTTTTTAGTTCTTCGGCTGGACAGTCAAAGTCTGTTCCTGTTTCGACTAGACCGTCGACCTTTGAGTCGATTAGTCCATTGATCTTTGTTTCATCTGGTCTGCCATCTCCGTCGATTGAAATTGTTTCAACTTTTGATCGACCTTTTGCAATGAACAACATTTCAACCCCTTTCTTGTCTACCCCGATGGGCTGCCAAGACAATTGAAGCTGCTGGACCTGATGCTGGTTATATTTCCTCTAGACGACAAACTCGAAGTCAAAAGCAACATGCTAGCATTGCATTGATGACTCGTGTACTTTAATCTTGTTACCTACTCAGATGCTCAAGGTCAACCTGTATAAGAACATGCTATGCAGATAGAAATTGATTTTTTGTCGAAGAATCACACTTGGGAATTGGTTCCCTGATCGCAAGGAAATAATGTTGTGAAGTGTCGATGGGTCTACAGGACCAAATTTACCTCTGAAGGTGTTGTTGAACGTCATAAAACTCGCTTGGTTGCGAAGGGATTTTCTCAACAAGAAGACATCGACTACATTGAGACCTTTGCCTCGGTTGCAAAGATGAGCTTTGTTCGACTGATTCTTTCCCTTGTTGCTTGATTTGGATGGCAAATCCATCAGATGGATGTGAAGAGTGCTTTTCTTCATGGAGACCTATCTGAAGAAATTTTCATGGAACGACCTCCTGGTTTTGTGACAGAGTCTAACCTGGTTTGTCGACTCAAGAAGTCTCTTTATGGTTTGAAGCAAGCTCCCTGAGCTTGGTATGCTAAGATCGACAATTTCTTTCTTCGACTTGGTTTCAAATGTTGTGAATCTGATCACAACTTGTATGTACTCCATACCAATGGAAACACTTTGATTGTTGCTGTATATATTGACGACCTTGTCATTACTGGCAATAACATCAATCTCATTCTTAGATTGAAGAAACAACTAGCTGACTCCTTTGATAGGACAAATCTTGATACTTCGCTTTATCTTACTCAGTCGACTTGACATTTCCTTTGCTATTAGTGTGGTTTCTTAGTTGATGCAGGACCTAAGAGAAAGCCATTGGAAAGCCAAAATAGAAATATATACAAGTGTTCAAATATGTTCAGATCACCATGGCATTTCTACCTCATGGTGTAAAGTAAAGCATGGTAGTAAAATATCCATGCCAAAACAAAACCAATGTCAAACAAAATTAATTACAAATCAATCAAGGAGATCAAAATTGGGACATTACAGATACCATGGTAAATGGATTCTGCACTCAAAAAGAATAACCTAAACCTAGGTAGCTTAAAAATTGAAATCCTCAATCAAATCAATAATCTCTGAATACATTATTCTACAAACACATATTGCTAGAAATTATACAACAAATACACAGATCTGAACTCACAAAACATTTGTATTCTATTCATTGGAAAGAATAAACTCAGAATGCAAACAACTCAAAACATCAACATGCTAACGAACACAGTGGTCTGCTTTGCATCTCCTTTATAGAATAGGAAGAAGAGGGAAGGCACAAGGTATTTGGACACTTGCAAGGAAGTGCCCCAACTCACAAAGTTAAGCCCTAACCTTACTCACCTCGAGCAATGTGCCATCCCGCATGGATAGATAGGCTAGGGATAATGTGCCTCAACTGGGGAACATTGCAACATACATCATTGCATGTGCCTCCTTGGGATTTGCACCCTCTTCCTAGAATAGAATATCTCTATGCAATGCACCCTGCTAGCCTAAGGATTTGAGGCCTCATTCTAGAATCGAAAATCATGTTGGAACACAAACAACACTGAACATAACTCAGTCTCCTAAAGATGGCATATGAATGCCTACAACATGCATGTGCCTCTATCACAATCTATAAACTTTAAAGCAACATTACCTCCTAGAGGCTAAACTAGTGTGCCTCAAACTTGTCACAGCAGTGCACAAATACCAAAGTGAGCTGACGCTGCTAGTTATGTTGAAATTTAAATATAGTTCAGATCTGTAATATTTCCTAAAAATACTTCTTGCTGATTTATAATTTATTCACAGTGAATATGCAGAGATACAAGAACAGAAATAGAATAGAAGCATGCACTATAGTCTATAACACAAGGATTTTACCCTGGAAAAACCCTCTCAAGCTTGAGGGGAAAAACCAGCAAATGATCTTTCTTATTAGCAAATGAATGAGCTAAACTAGTGTGCCTCAAACTTGTCACACCAGTGCACAAATACCAAAGAGAGCTGAGGCTGCTAGTTATGTTGAAATTTAAATATAGTTCAGATCTGTAATATTTCTTAAAAATACTTCTTGCTGATTTATAATTTATTCACAGTGAATATGCAGAGATACAAGAACATAAATAGAATAGAAGCATGCACGATAACACAAGGATTTTACCCTGGAAAAACCCTCTCAAGCTTGAGGGGAAAAAACCGGCAAATGATCTTTCTTATTAGCAAATGAATGAGCTAGGAGCAGATACAAATTTACCACAACCACACATGCTTACAACCATGAGAGTTTGCTGTCCAGATCTAGCTTTAAAGCTAGCTCAAATTCTGGTAGAAGTTAGCAGCCCGAAACTTGAAAGCAAACTGTCCTTGTTGCAAAGATCCCACAGGCAGCAGAGCTTCCTTTTTTGCTGTGTCTTCAACGAGTATTCAATGTCCCTTTGTCAAGCGCTGAGGAGTCTTTTTAATAATAATTATTTCTCCATAACTCGCTATGGAACTCGTTTTCATTACTTGACTTAACTAAGATAACTCGTTGTAGTAACTCAACTTACCAACTCGACTTTACATGCATACTTTGTTAACTCGTCAACTCGACTTTGTTAACTCAATTTACCAACTCGACTTTACATGCAGACTTTGTTAACTCAACTTACCAACTCGACTTTACATGCAGACTTTGTTAACTCAACTTACCAACTTGACTCTACATGCAGAGTACTTGACAACTCGACTTTGCTTTGCAACTGAGTTTGCATGACTCTTTGCTTTGCAACTGAGTTTGCATGACTCGACTTTGACAACTTGAACTAGACAACTCGAACTTGACAACTCAACTCTTTGACAACTCGTCTTTGCATGACTCGACTTGCAACTCATCTTTGCAACTCAACTTTTCTACAGGCTCGACTCTTCTTCTTTCTTCCAACAATCACAAGTCTTTCATGGCAGCCATGGTCTCACGTGCCATCATACTAGCTCATCACATATACATCATTTGCATCTCACATATAAGAAATATCATTTGTCTCAGGATGTGACCATCTGGTTCTCCACTCATGGTCAATTGCTTGGCCTAGGAAAAGCTCACACACCACTTTTGCCTACATAAGGCAATACCTGAACACATGAGGTCACTCAGTCTTGTCACAAATAAGACTGATCAACAATAGACTCTTGTCTTGGATTTTGCTTATACAAAGCTCACAAGACTTTTTGCCTTGTCTCAAATAAGGCTCTTCTCCAAGTCTCAAGTCAGCTTACACAAGGCAGTCTTGGAGAATGACTCACTCTGCTGCAAACTTTAACCCTCCCTCTCAACGAGGGAGACATTCTCAGCTACACCAAGCTTGTCCCGAAAGTGCACAAACTTTCCAATGGACAGAGGCTTAGTCAGAATATCTGTTGTCTGCTCATCAGTATGAATGTACTGTAATTTGATGGCACCTTTTTGGACCATGTCTCTGATATAGTGGTATTTCATCTCAAAATGCTTGGACCTGTCATGGAAGACTGGGTTCTCTGTGAGCTTCAAACAACTCTGGTTATCACAATGGATAACTGTTGTTTCTAGCCTCTCTTGAAACAATCCGGACAATAGTTTTCTCAGCCATACTGCTTCTCTGCTTGCAACACTGGCTGCTATATACTCTGCTTTTGCTGTACTCTGCACAATTGAACTCTGTTTTTTGTTGGACCAAGATATCATGGCAGAACCTAAGTTGAAACAATAACCCGAAGTACTCTTTCGGTCCACTAAGCTTCCAGCCCAGTCTGAATCAGCATACCCATGAAGCAACACTCCACCACAAGAAGAGTATTTGAGTCCAAATGCAATGGACCCTCTCAAATACCTGAGCACATGTTTGGCAACAACCTAATGTTTGTGTCTCGGTTTAGACATGAACTGACTCAAGGCATTCACTGCAAAGCAAATATCTGGCCTTGTATGAATTAGATATATCAAAGATCCAATTAGCTGGATGTACATGGTTGGATCCACCAAGTCTGATCCATAATCTGACTCATTCAACTTTTTCAGGTTGGATACCATGGGAGTAGACATGGATTTACAATCCAACATACCAAACCTGCGCAATACATCAACTGTGTACTTTCCTTAAGATAGAAAGATCCCATTTGATCTTTTCTACACTTCCAGACCAAGGAAATAACGCATGAGACCAAGGTCTTTCATTTCAAATTCGGAAGTGAGCTCCCTCATACACTGGGCTATCAAATGTTCCTCTCTTGTAAGGAACAAATCATCAACACATAACACTAATATCAATGGATGATTTTTCACAACCTTAAAATACAGGTTGGGATCTGCAACACTCTTGGAGAACCCCAAGTTCTGAAGATAACTATCAATTCTCGAATACCATGCCCTTGGTGCCTGCTTAAGCCCATACAGTGCTTTTCTTAGTTTGCACACGTGATTCTTTCCTATGAATCAAAAACCCCTCTGGCTGTTCTATATATACCTCTTCCTCAACTTGACCATTGAGGAATGTTGTTTTAACATCCATTTGGTGAAGTTTCCAACCCATAACTGAAGTGAGGGATATGATGGTCATGATGGAAGTGTACCTTGCAACAGGTGCTAATGTTTCATCATAGTCAATGCCTTCCTTTTGAGAAAAACCACAAGCCACAAATCTCGCTTTGTATTTCTCAATACTTCCATCAGCTGAATGCTTGATCTTGAACAACCATTTGGAGGTGACCACTGATTTTCCTTCTGGCCTGGAACCACTTCCCACACATCATTCTTCATGATGGATTGATATTCTTCCATAATGGCATCTTTCCATACTTGTTGTTGAGCAACATCCTCAAATGTGGTGGGTTTTGCATTACTAATCTGAGACATCTGTGTCACATAGCCTGCAAACCTTTGAGGTCTTTTACTTTCCCTGAATGTACCTGATGGAGCACCATGTGATTTTGCTTCCTGCATAATCTCTCTGCACCATGCAAGTTTCCTCTTAGACTAAGGCGCATCCAAAGGTCTCTCTACCCATTCTGTAGGTTCCACAAGGTCATCCAGATCTAGTGGCTCATCTAACTCCTCCCTTTGCATATCTGAACTGGATGACTCTGAAACCTGTACCTGAGAAGCTTCAGACTCCTCCATCTCTGTATCAAGCTGCAATTCTTTGGAATGTTTAAAAGCAACTTCTTCATGGAATGCGACATCCATACTTACCTCAATATGTCTTTCACCAGGTATATAGATCCTGTAGACCTTGGATGTTTCACTGTACCCCACAAAGATTCCTTTCTGACCTGCTGGTTCCATTTTGGTTCTCTTATCTTTTGGCACATGAATGTAGACAAGACACCCAAAGATCCTTAAGTGCCCCACATCGGGTTTCTCACGTGTAAATGCTTCCTTTGGAGTCTCATTTCCCAGAATATCATGATGGCTTCTATTCTGGATGTAAACGACAGTACTTGTAGCTTCTGCCCAGAGAGAAGTAGGAAGATCCTGATCACACATCATTGCTTTAGCTGCCTCACAAATAGTTCTGTTCTTTCTCTCAGCTACCCCATTATGCTGGGGGTTATATGGAATTGTAAGCTGTCTCTTGATTCTTGCTTCCTTGTAGAAGTCTTCAAATTGGTGAGACTCATACTCACCACCATTGTTTGATCTCAGGGCTCTAATGTGTTTTCCAGTTTGATTTTCAATTAAAGCCTTGAACTCATGAAACTTTTTAAAAGTTTCATTCTTTGTTTTCATGAAGTATATCCATGACTTCCTAGAGAAGTCATCTATACAGATCACATAATACACATGGCCATTTAATGAACGTGTGAACATAGGACCACACCTTATGATCAGACTGAAAAGTAGGCATACCACTCACCATCTTCTGAAGTCCGGGAAGCGCTTTGAAGTGAAGATGCCCAAACCTCCTATGCCACAGTTCACAAGAACTGACAATGCTGTGAACTAGTGCCTGAATGTGCCCTGGGGCTTTGTAAAGTCCTCCTTCTTTGATTCCAATAACAATGGCTGAATTGAGCTCTGTATCCTTGGGACATAAAAGAGACTTCTTCTCCATGAAGATCAACCTATGACCTTTATCCTTCAGAATCCCAGGTGAGATAAGATTCTTCGTCAATCTTGGAACATATAAGATATCTTCAATATGCAACATAAATCCAGAATCTAGCTGAAATGATGTTGAGCCAGTTCCTTTGATTGCATAGCTCTCATCATCTCCTAGATCAACTTGAGAAGAGAACTTTACATTCTTAAAGTTAGCTAGATTATCTTTGTTCCCTGTCATGTGCTTGGAGGCACCATTGTCCACTAACCAAGATTCTGCACTATCTGTCACAGTGCCTGTGAGAGCTGAAACAAGGTAATATTATTTTCTTGTTTCCTGATCACTAGAAACCTCTCTAGGCTTCCTCCTGTAAGTTCCTTCCTCTTCAACAACAACAACAACATGAAACTTACCCTTATGTCCTTTTCTCGATTTGGGACAATTCCTGGCAAAGTGACCTTTCTTTTGACAGTTAAAGCATCTCACCCTTGAAATGTCAAATTCCTTACCTTTGTAACAACCACTGTCTTTTACCTTTTGAATAGAGAATTTCTTTCGAGAAGGGAATCTTTTCCCTTTCTTTGTTCTGGCTGTGAATGCAATATTGTCTTCTTTTGAGGAGCCGGTTCTACATTGAATCCTACCTTCTTCCCGAAGGCAATCATGCCACAACCTTTCAAAGTTAGGCTGAGTCTCTCTTGCATTTACCCTGGATAGGAAGACCTCCCAAGAGGGTGGGAGACCATCAACAATAGTCTGCACCTAGTCATCATCATCAACTGGTACACCAATCACTAGCAACTGATCCCTGATTTGCGAGATCTTGGTGAAGAAGGATGCTACTGTATCATCCTTCTCCATCTTAAGAGTTCGCAGCTTGTTCTTGAGAACCCTCTTTTGACTGGGCACCTTCTTCTCATACAAGTTTGTTAGTGTCAATGCACTCCTTCACAGTCTTTAAAGGCGTTATTACAGGCACAATACTGTCCTTCACTGAATAAAAAATGATTTGTTTTTCTTTTTCTTGATTCTTCTTAAAGTTTTCCCTTCTTTCATTTGAATTAGGTTCCTCTACTACACTGGTTACAAAACTGTCCAAATCATTCTCTTCAAAAATATTTAAAACCCTTACCTTCCAAATATTGAAGTTGGAAGCTCCTTCAAATATGTCTTCAACATTCACCGAGATTGATGTCATCTTTGCAGTAACTTTTCAACAAATCTGAACTGTGCTCTTTAAATATTCCTCTCCAAGAACCCTGCATGAGCTAAAGCTTGCTGCAAAACTAAGTGACTACACGCCCATGGCTCTGATACCATGTTGAAATTTAAATATAGTTCAGATCTGTAATATTTCTTAAAAATACTTCTTGCTGATTTATAATTTATTCACAGTGAATATGCAAAGATACAAGAACATAAATAGAATAGAAGCATGCATGATAACACAAGGATTTTACCTTGGGAAGACCCTCTCAAGCTTGAGGGAAAAAACTAGCAAATGATCTTTCTTATTAGCAAATGAATGAGCTAGGAGCAGATACAAATTTACCACAACCACACAGGCTTACAACCATGAGAGTTTGCTGTCCAAATCTAGCTCAAATTCTGGTAGAAGTTAGCAGCCCGAAACCTGAAAGCAAACCGTCCTTGCTGCAAAGATCCCACGAGCAACAGAGCTTCCTTCTTCGTTGCGTCTTCAACGAGTATTCAATGTCCTTTTGTCAAGCACTGAGGAGTCTTATTAATAATAATTATTTCTCCATAACTCACTATGGAACTCGTCTTCATCACTTGACTTAACTAAGATAACTAGTCTTGGTAACTCAACTTACCAACTCGACACGAGCAGACTTTGTTAACTTGTCAACTCGACTTTGTTAACTCAATTTACCAACTCAACTTTACATGCAGACTTTGTTAACTCAACTTACCAACTCGACTTTACATGCAGACTTTGTTAACTCAAATTACCAACTCGACTTTGCTTTGCAACTGAGTTTGCATGACTCAACTTTGACAACTTGAACTTGACAACTCAACTCTTTGACAACTCGACTTTTGCAACTTGACTTGCAACTCATCTTTGCAACTCGACTTTTCTACAGGGTCGGCTCTTCTTCTTTCTTCCAACAATCACAAGTCTTTCATGGCAGCCATTGTCTCACGTGCCATCATACTAGCTCATCACATATACATCATTTGCATCTCACGTATAAGAAAGATCATTTGTCTCATGATGTGACCATTTGGTTCTCCACTCATATTCAATTGCTTGGCCTAGGAAAAGCTCACACACCACTTTTGCCTACATAAGGCAATACCTCAACACATGAGGTCACTCAGTCTTGTCACAAATAAGACTGATCAACAATATACTCTTGTCTTGGCTTTTGCTTATACAAAGCTCACAAGACTTTTTGCCTTGTCTCAAATAAGGATCTTCTCCAAGTCTAAAGTCAGCCTACACAAAGCAGTCTTGGAGAATGACTCACTCTGCTGCAAACTTTAACAAGTTACTGTACATATCTGCTGCAAACTGCTGGCTGCTTCCAACTATGGGAGAACATTGGTCGAGCAACCAGGTAAAATTCAAACATGAACAACAGAAAGGATGTGAAGGCCTGATGGAGCTTTCTAAAATAGGGACTCCTCTCTGTTTGGTTGCTTAACCAGCAATTAATGAGACAGAGAAATGAAAATATAGACAACTTTCCGTTGGGATGCTCAGCCATGAAGTGAATGAAAATGTAGACAACTTTCCGTTGGGATGCTCAGCCATGAAGTGCTATGTTTTGATCTTCTTTTCATAATATTTTTTTCTTAATTTTATCTGCTCGACATAAACCTTTCATATGGCCATGTTGCATTTTTAAAAAAAATAAACCCTTCATATGGCCATGTTACATTTTTTTTTAAATAAACCCTTCATATATGACCATGCTACATTTTAATGGGAAACACTGCTAATAGAAAGTTACAATTTTCTCTTTGGCTAAGCTGCCATGTTACAAGCGGCCCATCTATGTTATCAAAATCACCTAAAACTTGCCCTGGCTTGATCACACCCACTTGGGGGTTTAGAAACCAGGTGTCACATTCCAAATTTAATACGATTACAAACCCAACCTTATTTAACAGAGTGCTAATGTGATCAAAACCACGCTCAGTGGTGCAAGAGAGTGTTAATGCGATCAAAATCACGTTCAACGGTACACCAACCATTTCAAGCTAGAGTCGTTCACTGACACGTCAATAAACGGAAATTTATGTTCACAACAAACATCAGTTGAACCACTTGTCTAAATGGTACCATTCATTTCCTCCTACTTGAGTGTGTGTTTTGAAAGAGAGATGTACAGGCATGAGGATTAGCTTCTATAAATTTAAATTCTTTTGCCAGGTGGACGGGTATTTAGTTAGACACTAAGAGAGATGTACGGACCTAAGGATTAGCTTTTATAAATTTGAATTTGCGGGGAGATAGAGTTCTTTCACTATCCCTTCAAATCGCGGGGAGATAGAGTTCTTTCTCTCTTGCATGCTGGGAATTTGCTATTCTCTGTCCATCCCGAAAGTTGTTTCGCCACGTGAACAAAATAGGGAACAGACTAGCAAGTCGAGGTGAGCAAGCAGACATCGACAACGACAGGGAACAGGGAACAGATCGATGCACACTGCATCCCATGAGACTCGGTCTTTGAGCATAATAGGGAACATAAGTTAGAACAGGGAACAAAATAGCAAATCGAGGTGAGCAAGTGGACAACGACTGGGAACAGGGAACAGGAGCATAGTCACTGAGATAGCAACAAAGATAGCAAGTGGACAGCGACGGTAACAGGGACAGCGACAGGAAAAGAGATAGCAAGTGGGGGAACAGTAAGGGCACAGTGGAACAGTTTTCAGTCCTTTGTCCCCAACAGATAGACAGGTATTGTCCTGATCCTTAACCTTATTTTTGTGTTTCTTCTTGTCCCCTATGGCAATGGCAATACATTCAACACACATAAAAAATGGGCAAGGGGTGCCTGTGGAAACAAACCATTTAGGTCAAGTGAAAATTGCCTCTTCAAGCAAAACAGGGAAGTGGGTTTGGGTCAATGCCAAACAATTTCGGGGCATTTTAAAACGTAGAGTTGCTCGTTTAAAATGGGAGCAGAAAAGGAAAAAATTGGCCCTCTGTAATAAACTGTCAAACAAGCCTCTTTTGCAAAGGGGTAGCAACAACAAGACTAAAGACAACAATGATTATGCATTGTACAGTTCCACATCCACACCTCTCACTTGGTCACCTGACGTGTATGTGCAAGAGTTACTAAATGCCAAGAGGAGATTGGAGGTTTTGGAAGTCAAAGAGCATGAAAGAGACCTCAAAATCCATCTATTGACTGTAGAAAATCGGGGCTTAGCAGAAAACAATAAAGTGTTAAAAGGTCAAGTGACATTGTTGCAAGAAGCCCTTCTGGCAGCAAACGCTGAATGGCAAGGCTTGAAAGAGGTCGGGCAAATCAGGGAAGATTCTGCGGTGGAAATTAGAGAGGAGATGAACTCTAAAACATCCAAAGTTGAAGGGAAACCAATTGAACAAACAAACACCCAGGGAGCGAAAGCAAGGGATGAAGAGAAAAGAGATCTTACAAAACATTCCAAAACTTGGACACAAATTCTTAGTAATTCTGCTAGTATGGGAAAAGAAACAAACAGGTAGGGGGATGACATGCAAGATAGAGAAATCAAAGAAAGACAAGTAAGAGCAACAAACATAATTATCAAAGGCGTGAGAGAGTATGGAAAAAAGGAATGTACTCTCAATCTTGCAAGTGAATTTTTGAAGGACAAGTTGCTTTGGCAAGGTCGAATTTGCCAAGCATGGAGGGTGGGTAAACCTAGTGACGAGAGAGCTAGGCCCATAAAAGTCATCATGTCAAGCATACGTGACAAGCAAGTTCTCCTAGGCAAGAAGCAACTCCTGAGGGGCTCTCGCTTTTTTCTAGACGAAGATTTAACTATTAGACACCAAGAGGAGAGAAGGGAAGAGATGTCAAAGGTTAGGACAACAAGGGATGAGGGCAAAAGGGCATGGCTGTTCAAAGGCAAAGCTGTGATTGCCTTTTTTGGTCGTCATTCTAAAACAGGGCAGCAAGGCGGTAGCCAAGAAGTGACAACAAATTCATTAGCAGGGAACTATGCAACAAGGCCAGTATGGATAGATAGGGGTGAAGACTCAACTTTGATTCTTGTAGGCCAAAACAAATAGCAATCAGATTACACCCCGGTTTCCTTAAGATTAGTCTGTTGGAACTGCAAAGGTTATCCTTGGAGGAGGGGACCTGGGTTAGGACCTATCGCGGAAGATAGAGACATAATTTGTCTATTGGAAACACATGAGCATGAAGGGTGCAAGACACCTCTGTTTGAAGGGTATGTGAAGATGGTAGTGTGGAACATGGCAACTGAGAATGGTAAAGGACACGGGGGTATCATGGTCTTAGTGAGGAAGAAAAAAGGTCATCTCATTCAATTAGAAAGAGAAGACTCAAATAAACAAGTCATTTGGTTTAAAATATCAGAAAATGGTAACACCATCAGAATTGCAGCATGTTATTTTGCCCCACAAGTTTCAAAAACTTACAAAAGTAGGGGGCTTGACTAGAAAGACCCCTTTGCAGCCTTAAAAAACGATATTGCAGCGTACTCTCAACTAAGTGAAGTCCTTATAGTGGGGGATCTCAATGCTAGGACACCAAGTGAACAAGCTAGTATTCTTCATTGCAAGGAAGACCGCAATCCCATTTGGCTTACAGAAGAAAGGAATCATCAGTGGATAAGAGTTTCAAAGGACAACAAAAGCTGCAACCTTTTTGGGGAGCAACTGCTTACTCTATGTGAGGCATTTAACTTAGTCATTTGTAATGGGTTGGCTAGATGGGCGAAATCGGGTAATTTCACCTGCAATACCTACAATGGAGCAAGTGTAGTAGACTATGCAATTTGCTCGCATGGCTTGTGTGAGAAAATGGAAGAAGTTTTGATTGGTGAACAATTGTGGGAGTTGAAATCTGATCATAGAGCGATCTATTTAAGTTTCACTTGGGCTGAACAACAGCAAAGTGGGACAAAAAATCAGTGCATTCAACAACCTCCTTCAAAGGGGAGAATTCTTTTGACTCAAAAAAACTGTAACACCTTCAAGATAGCGCTAGAGAGGCTATTTAACAAGGAGAAAATTCCATCCCAGGGCCTCCATAGTCTTGAGCTAACAAAGTTAATTCAAAGCGCACTTACAAAATGCAAAAGAGCAAAAAACAGGAAATCTGAAACAAATTGTTTTTCAGTTAATGCTTGGTTTGATGAGGAATGCAAAACAACAAAGAAAACTTTGAAAGAGTCAAGCGAGAAAGAAATATACATAAAAGCCTACAAGCAAATTGTAAGAAAGAAAAAAGTTGATTTCATGATTTCAAGGAGGGAGGAACTAATTTTCTTGGGGAAAAATAACCCCAAGTTATTTTGGAAGGAACTTCAAACAAGAAAGAAACAAACTGAAAATAATATCATAGCTTATAAATGGTTCGAGTATGCAAAGCAGCTTTATGAGCAAGAACCTAAGGTTGACCCCCCTACCTTGGTCAACACTACTACTAAGCTCTTCACCGTGCAAGAAATTGAGGTGGGTATCAAAAAGTTGGGGGTTGGAAAGGCAAAAGATTTAGTCGAATTCCAAGCAGACTATCTAAAACGGGGTTCAAAAACTCTTGCACCTCACATTATGAAAATTTTCAACAACATCATTCAGTAGGGATTTCCTATAGATTGGACAACGAGTCTAGCAATACTGATTTTCAAGAGTGGGGATGTCAACAATCCCTCCAACTATAGGACTATAATGATAAACCCCTTGTTCGCAAAATTATTCGGGAGTATGCTAGAAAATAGAATCAGCAGATGGGCGGAAGAAAGAGATAAGTGCGCCAAAGGGAAAGCGGGTTTCAGACCTAAACACTCAACGATTGATCACGGTATAACTCTAATTCACATCATTGAAAAAGTGTGGGAGAAAAAAGAGGAAATCTTTTGTTGCTTTGTCGATTTCAAAAAAGCTTTTGACACGGTCCCTAGAGAGAAGCTTTGGCATAGAATGGAGGAACTTGGGGTTCCTATACACCTTAGAGCAGTCGTCCATAGGCTCTCTGAGGAGGTTAAAGTCAAAATCAGAACGTCAACTGGTATCTTCTAAAGTTTTAGGAGTGATATAGGGGTCAAGCAAGGGTGCCCATTGTCCCCTACCCTTTTTGGTTTATATATAGACAAACTTGAAGAGTGGTTAAACTTGCAGGAGGGTGATGGTGCTCCTTTGGGCGAGTTTGTGATAAGGCTTCTCTTGTATGTAGATGACCTTATTCTGATTGCTAAATCTGCTCCCGGGTTGCAAGAACACTTAATTTCCCTTGAGCACTTTTGTAGTACAGTGGGGATGCAAGTCAATACTAGCAAGACGAAAGTGGTAGTTTTCTCTAGCAAAAGAAAACAAAAACATAATCAACATAAGTTCTACTTTGAAGGCAACACTCTTGATGAAGTGGCAGATTACAAATACCTCGGAATTGACTTCAACAAAAATCTAAGCTGGGAAGGTTGCAGAAAGAAAAGAACTTTGGTAGGCTGGAAAACGTTCTATGCTTTCCAAAATAGGTGCAGAGAGGTAGAGCTATGGTATTGGAAAACTATGCAAACTCTTTTTGGGCTTTTAGTGATCCCGGTGGTTCTCTATGGTTGTGAAGTGTGAGCCAGCGGTACATCCGACTTATAGTGGAAGCAAATTGAGAAGATTCAAAAACGCTTGATTACAAGTTCAGTTCCTTATGATATCATGTTGAGTGAAATGGGGGCTGCTCCTATTGAAGCAATTTCTATGGTGCGTCTCATAAGATATCTAAAAACAATTGAGCAAATGGAAGACGGTCGGTGGCCTAAGGTCGTCTTCAATGACATATTGTGCAAAAGAAAGAGGACATGGATGCGGAAAAATATTAAATGGCTTAGTAAATGGGATATTCACTTGAACAGGTGCCCTACAAACAATAAAGAGATAAAGACTTTTGTTATTGATAGGTTCCACAAGCGATCCTGGGATAAAGGGCTAGGGAGAAAGAAAAAGTATTACATTGAAGAGTTTAACCACACTTATAACCACCGTCAAAAAGCATACATAGGGGCCAATATATCTTGGAGAGCCAAAATGCTTATTGCCCAATTAAGAACCAATTCCCATCAACTCCGTTGTGAAACCGGGCGTTGGAAAAGACCAATGGAAGCTTGGGAAGAAAGAGTGTGTATGTTCTGCAACTCCGGAAAAGTGGAAACAAAAAAACATTTCATTTTAGAGTGTGAAGCTTTCAAAGACAGCAGGGACAGTTATGTAAGTATTTTAACTGCTAACTCTTGGAATGATTTATTCAGCGAGGGGACAGTGGAGAAAGTGGGAAAGCTCATCATCAAGCTGAACAGGAAAAGGACTGAAATGCAGAAATCAGTGTATGAGGTGGTCTGTCCAATAGGCTATTGTTAGCCTCATGGACGTTAAAATTTCTTCTTCTTAGTTAGACACTTGTATGAAAGAGGAGAGAATAGATTATACTTGAATCTCAAAGGAAAGTGATCTATCTTGCCATTATAAATAATTTAGGAAGTAAACCATCTTGACCTTCATATTATTTTATGTTTGTCATGACATAAGAGAATCGCGCATCTACTTTAATTTACCGAGATATTTCCTAACTTCAAATTCGTTGTATCTTAGTTTCTCTTTGACCTTCATATTATATTATGTTTGTAATGACATAAGAGAATCACGCATCTACTTTAATTTGCCGAGATATTTCCTAACTTCAAATTAGTTGTATCTTAGTTTCTCTTTCACTGAATCAAGTGTATCGAGGAGATTATCGTTGTAAAATGTATAGATTTACACCAGGACACAAACTCAGCATTATTCTACAATTGATGGCTTACCATATCTATTTTAGTGTTATCCTTGAATTATCTATTTTAGTGTTATCCTTGAATATCCCTTTTCGTGAGAATATCTCGTGCTGCGACTGCCCTGAAATCTGTAGCAATTTCTTGTAATGCCAAGGAACTGACATTTATGGGAGCTTTCATTGAGTTAGTAAATAGATGGTATATCTATTTTGATAGCTTTCTGTAATGACATCTCTTACCTTTTTGTTTCTTGTATCTGCAGTCAAAAATAGTGGTTGAAAAGAAGCAAAATGAGTTAGAAGCAGAGCGAGAACAAGCAGAGAAAATTGTATGTTAAGGGTTTCTTTTCAACTATACAGCACTTCTTTCTTTGTGTCATAACATGGCATAAAATTTTTCCGTTAAAATTTCTCGTATTTGATAACATATAACAAAGTTCAATGTTGGTTTGCAGAAAAGCCCAGAAACACTGGATAGCGAGATAAAACGCTGGTCAGCGGGCAAGGAAGGCAATATTCGTGCCTTGCTTTCAACGATGCAATATGTAAAGTTCTGTCTTTTCGATTGGGATTCTAATGCTGTATAAAATTCTTAAATTTTGAATTTGTTTAATAAAGCAATAATCATGACTTTATCTATCTGTGTCATCTGGTTTTGTCTAATTGGGCATATTTCTTTTATGGGTTTCTCAGGGTTTTTACCCAAATTTGATACATTTCCTTTTTTCCTAATGTAAATATATATTCTGTGTCTATGAAGCCAAATTGTTCTACTGCTACAGAACAATATAAATTTTCTTTTACCAACATTAATGTTTATGATATTAGTTTGGATCATAATATGCTTTATTTCTTTAGCTTTATGTCATCTCTGATGGCTTTGCCATCTGAATTGTTAATTATTTTAGGTACTTTGGCCAGAAAGTGGATGGAAGCCAGTTCCCCTAATTGAGATTATTGAAGGGGTTGCTGTGAAGAAAGCCTATCAAAAGGCAAGGCTATGTGTACATCCAGATAAATTGCAACAAAAACGTGCAACTTTTCAGCAGAAGTACATAGCTAAGAGGGTCTTTGACATTCTACAGGTAACAGACAGCAGGATTAGTTACAAGGCTGTTGTTTATGAGTATAAAAGGATTATCGTTGCAGTATTTCGTTTTCATGTACTATGATAGATTTTTTAACCTGGATTGAGGCATTCTATATATTTCCGGGCCAGGCTGCTCTATTTACTCTCAAGACCTTCTATTGTGTGCTTATCATTAATAAGGTTATAAAACTAATGGAAAAATTAGAAATAAAATTTCTATCTTTATACAGTAATTCGTCTGCAAAAATATCAAACTTTAATTTTAAGTTGAGACCGAGACCTCTGAAAGAAACAGCATTGTTTATGCATGGATCACTTCCTTACCATACAACACATATCAACAAATTCTGCCTTTTAGGTGTGAACAATATCTCATCAATCAACATTATGTGGAAACTTGGGGCCTAAGTCAACCCAGACCTCTTCAATTAGAGTATGATAGGTTTTTGTTAGGATGTTGCCAAAACAATTTGTAGCATTTCCATCAATTAGGGCATCTCCATTAACAAGACCAAGACCTCTGAAACAAACAACATTGTTTATGCATTGATCACTCCCTTACCATACAGCATATGCTTACGATTCCTGCCTTTTAGGTGTTAAGCATACTATATATTCCCTGGCCAGGCTGCTCGATTTGCTCTCACGACCTTCTAGTGTTTGCTTATAAAATTATAATGGAAAAACCAGAAATAAAATTACCATCTTTAACAGTAATTTGTCTGCAAAAATATCGAACTTTTATTTTAAGTTGAGACCAAGACCTCTGAAACAAACAACATTGTTTATGCATTGATCACTCCCTTACTGTACGACATATGTCTGCAAATCCTTCCTTTAGGTGTTAACAATATCTCATCAATCAACATTATGTGGAACTGGAAACCTTAGGGCCTAAGTCAATCCATTCTTCTTGAATTAGAGTACAATAGGTTATCGTTAGAATTTTGCCAAAGCAAGTTGTAGCATTTCCATCAATTAGGGCATCTCCATTAGCAAGACCAAGACCTCTGAAATGAACAACATTGTTTATGCATTGATCACTTCCTTAGAATACTAGCATATGCCCGCAAATCCCGTCTTTTAGGTGTTAGCAGTATCTTATCAATGGACATTATGTGGAAACCACAGGGTCTAAGATCCAGGCTTCTTCAATTAGATTACGATATGTTGTTGTTAGGATTTTGTCAAAACAAGTTGTAGCAATTCCATCAATTAGGGCATCTCCATTATCCTCATTATTGGAAAGGATTATAATCACATTGATGTTGATGTTCCTTCTGTTTTGTTAATAATAATATCTAGTTAGAGAGCATCTTTTCTTTGCTTTCTCTAGAATAAGAGTTGCTAGTGCATGCACTGATTACTGCTGTTATGCATGCTCATATTGATGGCTGCTGCTGTGCATGCTCACATCAATGTTTTGTAACACCCCCTATGTTTAGAATGTAGTGATTCCATTCATAGTTGCTAGTTATTAAAGATTGTAGCTCGTCTTTTCTTGTATTCTTGTAGTATGTAAATTGTATAAATACTGTATCTCACCCTCATTCTAAGATATGTGAAACTGTTAATAGCTAATCTGTGTTCTATTGTTGCGACTCTCTTATTCAGTTTCTGTTCTTATGTTTCTCATGTGTTATTGTTTATTATTTTTCTGCAATCATTTCTACCTCGTATCAGAGCCATGGTGATTAACTTCTATTCCTGAGTTGCTTGCGCATCTGGCTAATAGTGAGTTTGAAGGTTTTGTGGGATTCTTTTCATCCAAAGATGATTGAGATCCATTTGCCTTCAATCATTATTGAGAAGGAATTTGTCCAAAGAAGGGTTTCTTCATTGCATAGCAGCTGAAGGCACAATTTACCATATTGTACTCGCACTGGATGTATCTTTTAGTCCCATTGACCTACTTTTGTGGTCATTCGTTGGACATTAATAAAATTATCTTATCTTATCTTTATCTTAGTTATCAAGTTAGGAACATTGCATAAACTACCAGCCTTGGGGGTTGTTTTCTTTTTCTTCTTTCTGCATATTTGTCAGCAGGACCAGCAGTTTAAAACATCTGTGCATTTATACTTTCTGGTAAAATGTTCTCTTCTGTTATTGTTCGTGAATATAAACTTAATGGGGAAAATTATGCACTTTGGAAACTAAAAATGGAAGATCTGTTGCATAGCAGAGGTTTGTGGTGAATTGTGATAGGTGATGAACAAGAGCTACAATGAATAGAAAAGAAGAATACGTGTCTGAGTAGGTGTGATGAAACAAGAGGCTTGATCGGCATGGCCATAACTGATGAGCTGAGATTTCACATCAGAAAGACACAGAACCAAGCATCGGATGGAAAACGCTTGAGAAGGTTTTTGTTAAAACCAATGTAGCGAGATTACTTCATTTGGAGGGGTCAACTCATTAATCTTTCAGCTAGTGAGTTTGATTGTATAGACTCTAGAGGATTATCTTTCCAAGGTGAAGGATATGTGACATAATCTTGAGGAGCACGGACAAAAAGGACTGATCAGTAGATGATGTTGATTATCCTTCAAAATCTTCCTGATGTATAGAGGTATTTGTCTCCACTTTTCAGTCCACCAAATTAAATCTTGGTGCAAATTAAGTTGATCCTTATTTGGATGAATTTTGCACTGCATTGATTGAGGAACAAGAGAAGTTATTATCCATGGGAAAGTTAATCCAAAAATTTGGCACATATTGCAAAGCAAGCCAAGGAGGCAAAAGGGTCCGAAGACTTAGCCCAAACCTCCAGATTTGTTTCTGCAGAAACAAAATGAAGGAAGAAGAAAGAAGCCCAAGGACTTCCAACCCTGTGGTTACTGTGGAAAGAAAGGTCACCATGAGGAAATGTGCTACAGGAAGGTCATAGATATATTTAAAAATATAGAAAGCAAGAACAACCAAGAACGGGCTCAAAATTTTGGTAAGGATCCTGGTTTCTCTGCTGCTACTACTTTTTCATTTCCCAATGTTGAGCGGATACTTGATTTGGGTGCATCACATCAGATGGCACAAGATGGCACTTTGTTTTCCATTCTTACTAATAGTAATGATTGTGATCATAAGACATATATTGGGGATAGTAGTGCACTTCCTGTTGTTGGTTCTGGTAATATTGCAGTTGATAACCAAACCATCAATAATGTTTATTATGTGCCAACGTTGAGTGCCAATCTTCTATCTGTTTATTACATAACTCAAACCGGAAAGAAAGTTGAGTTTTGGCTAGAAATATTTGTAGTCAAAGATATTTTTGATGACTTAAGGTTATAGGTTCTGGAGTAGTTGATAAGGAGGGTAAGCTCTACAATTTTTTGGAGTTTCAGCCTTCAATTTAGTCAGGAGCATTTGCTCTTGTTATATATGCATTTTAAACAGCAACCTTTGGCATGGATGTCTTACACATATGAATCTCCAAAGTATTCAGGTGATGTCAAAATCTTATTATGTTCATAGTTTACCTTTGGCAACTCCTAAAAGTGGTTTTTGTGAGCAATGCAAAATTTGAAAAAGGCAGATCTTGGATAACAAAGAAACTGCTGCATATTGTTCATAGCGATTTATGTGGTCCTATGGAGAAGGTCTTACTTTTTGGTTCTAGGTATCTTTTGACCTTTATTAATGACTTTTCTAGGCAAACATGGGTTAATTTTTTGAAGCATAAATATTAAAAACTGAAGCCTTAGAAAAGTTAAGATTTTAAAATTGCTTGTTGAGAATCCATCTCATCATGCCATTAAAGCACTTAGGACATACAATGGAAAGGAATATGTTATCATCGAGTTTAAGGCATTTTGTCAGCAACATTGTATATTGTTTCAACATATAGTGCCTTACACTCCACAACAAAATGGTGTTGTTGAGCATTAGAATAAGACCTTGATGGAAATGACACAGTGCACGGTGCTTGAAAGAAGTTTGGGCCAAATTCTTTGGGTAGAAGCAATTTCATGTGCTTGTTGTATTCTCAATCACAACCCTACTAGAGTTGTGAAATAAATGACTTTGGAGGAAAGATTGGAGTGGTCTAAAGCTCTCTGTTTCTCACTTTAAGATTTTTGGTTGTAATGCATAGGTTCATGTCCTTGATGAGAAGAAGAAGAAAATAGATCCCAAGAGTCATAAATGCCTCTTCGTGGGATATACTAAGGAGTTGAAGGAATATCGCTTGTTTGTTCTAGAGAAGGGCAAAGTCATTCTTCGGGCAAATTTGTAGTTTCAAGAAATTTCTTTCCAATAGACCTTCTCACTCAATAGCCACTTTTGAGGCATCACCTTTTATTGTTTTTGATGAGTTAAGAGTCTCTTCCTATTAATCTTGTTGATGTTGAGACTTCTTCTGTAGGTCAACACAGAGCACAAGTTCACAAGAAGATGATGAAACCAATGTAAGAAAATTTAGAATCTTTGTCAATGGTGGCTTGTTGGGTCGGTGAAAGCATGAGCTAATATAGCCCCCACAAAGGTTCAAGTCCTACCAAGTGACATGCTAGTGCTTGTGGATGTGTGCCAGTGCATGCACCAATGGTTGGGGCCAATTGCAAAGTCTGAGCAACTTTGGTTCATAGTAGTTCAGAGCAAGCAATCTGTACATCGTCTTCCAGGTGTGGGGAGCGTATGAGCCAATCCACTTTACATTGTCAGAGTCGATACTCCGTTCCTTGGCATTTGTTGTTGTCAACACAATCATACATATATTTATAGATGAAATTGATGGTGATGTAGTAGTACGCGAAGATTTTGAAATCGTATTAAACTTTAAGAACCCATATCTATGGGATAGAATTTTAGAATTCCAATGAAGATTGAATCAATACAAGTTTTTTAAGTATGGAAAGAGTTTTACAAGCAACTTGTGTAATAGCTAATTTAGTAGCTCTAATCATAATGATGCAAACCAAAAGGTTTATAAACACTTCACAAAAGTTTGTACTTAGTTCTAAGGCTATAGCAAAGCACAACCATCCATTATAGACAAATCAATTATGGAGATTGTCGAACAAGATTGACAAATCCAAAACTTAATGAATTGATATGTTGAGATGTTGAAGGAGCTCTTGATAACATGAAGTTCTTTAGAACGACAAATTGTTGTAAGTCAATTATATGGGTTGTAACCAATTTGGGTTGCAGAGCATATAATTAACTTACAACAATTTTTCATTCTACCGAACTTCGTGTTGTCAAGAGTTCCTTCAACACATCAACATATCAATTCATTATGTTTTGGAGTTTTCAATCTAATTGGTTATAGTGCATATAATTGACTGACAACAATTTGTCATTCTATTGAACTTCGTGTTGTCAAGAGCTCCTTCAACATATCAATTCATTATTTTTTAGAGTTGTCAATCTTGTTTGACAATCTTCATAATTGATTTGTCTATAATGGTTGGCCACCAATTTGGGTTACGGAGCATATACTTGACTTACAAAAATTTGTCGTTCTACTATACTTCGTGTTGTCAAGAGCTCTATCTCACAAAATGGAGATTTAAAGAGACAATTGTAGGAGTTGATCAATAAAGGTCATAGTAGGTTAATTACATGTCCCTATGGATTGATAGTTGTACTCATGTGGAAGGATAGGACGTAAAGAATGTGCATAGAGAACAAATATCTAAACAAGATCACAAGCAAGAATATGTATTTAACATTGACAATAAAAGGATTGATTGATCAACGTTCTAGAGCTAAATACTTCACCAAATTGGACTTAAAGTCATCACCAAGTGAGAGTGAAAGAAGGATATACTTGGGAGATAAACTTGAAGACTTAGTAATAGTTGTATGAATGGAGGATGGTGCCATTTAAAGTCATTAACAAACACTCAACTCTCTAGAGGCTGATAAATGAGATACTTGGTCCATACATAGAAAATTTTGTCATTATGGATCAAGATGATATACTAGTTTATAACAATATTTGGAAGGAGCATCTACATAATGTTGATGTTGTGTTGGCAAAATGTAAAATATTAAAGTCTACATAAAAAAGAGTTATGTAAAGTGGCAAACACTGATTTGTTTGTTAGATATGTGTAGGTATATGGGGATAACAAATTAACTTTGTAAGTTCATCTCCTGTTACTTTGAAATTCACTTTATCTTTGAATGCATAAACAAAAGGGAATGTGGAAGTAATAAAGTCTTTTGATGAATTGAATAGGAGGATTTACAATGCATCAATGCTGGCATTATCAGATCTCAAATTGCCATTTGAAGTGAAGATAAACGTGTTAGGTTACGACATGGGGCTAATGCTTATACAATAAGGTAGAACTGTAGCATTCCACTTATGAATCTCAGGAGTCAGAAGCAGGAGTAGAATCTAACCTATAGTGAATCCGAGAAACCATTTTTGGTTAGTCTGAGATGTGTTTCTGGTTTTAAAAACGCCTCTAGATGTCGGCAATCGTTTTTGGGACATTCTTAAAAGGCCAAAAATGCATTAGCAGTTTCTTGTCATTGTAAAAAATTGTCCAAGGCATTGTTAGTGCTTTCTGGGAGTTTCACCTTTTCTCTAAACGTTTTAGTTAAAAACTAGAAAACCTAAAAAGGAAGGCTTTCTCACATTAGACGGCCTTATTAAATTCTAAATGTATATTTACAAAGCATGAAAAACTTAAAAACAAAACAAAACCATATTTCATGAGAGGTGAAGGACCAAATTAACAATGAAAAGGTGTTATATTTCATTTTGAAATTTTCCAATTTCTAACCCAATCTTTTTGATCTTACTACACTCTAGGAATTCCTGTTTCTCAACTCATTTGTGTAAGTTGTGAAACACTAGTAATATTATTTGCTTTATGAGGGGACTATAGTCCATACTAACCACAAGCCATTATAGTACTTGAAAATGCAATCAAAGTTGTAGAGAATTGACACATTAAATGGGTTACCTATTTGCAGCAATTCAAACTTAGTCATTTGATACAAAAGAGGTCACAGAGCCAAGTGGTCCCTTTTTGAGTTAAGCACGTTTTTGTAGTCAAGGTTGGTAAAACGTTTGTAGATATTAGTTGAATGTATCAAATTGTCGAGGACTCTGCTAGAGTAGCATGTCAGCAAAGAAGGGCATATGTATAAGCTCAACACATTATGTTTACACTTATCCTGATGATTAAAATTGATTAAGGAAGCACATCACCAAGAAATGGTTGGTAACCTTTTGAGTGAGGAATGCATTGTCTGAATTGTAGAGATATTTCTGTTTGCCTAAGACCTAAAATGGCATAAGATGTCTAAAAGTTTGTGACGGGATGCTCATTGTCCAACATATTCATACTAATAAGCCGAAATCTATGACTTTGTGTGCCATCTCTGGTATGGACTAGATCATGGGGGTATATCTCAATGGACTTCTTAGGGGATTCACTGACTGCCTCAAAACAAAACGTCTACGTGTTAGTTTTAGACTTTAGTTGATAACATCAACGAGATGGCCATATTGATACCATGCAAGATGATCATAACAGGGCAACATACTACAAACTTATTTTTAAGCAACCTACATCCATTGTATTAGACAAGGATAACGTATAAAGTCATTTTCAAAATGCATTAAGGTCACTCATGCATAAAAGAGCACACCCTTCCCCACAGACATGGTTAAACAGAAGTGGTGAACAAGTTTGCTGTGTAGCTCTTAAGGACGTATGGTTATGGGAACTTCAATGTGGAATTAGTAGTTGTCATACATTTGGCAGAACTATAATAGAGCAATCCACGACTCCACGAGTACACCACCTTTTGAAGCATGTTTGTTTTTCCAGGGTCAAGCTCAAGTGATACTACAAGATAGATCACTCAGTCGAGAAACTGACGAGGAAGCAGCCCAATGGCAGGCTGAAAGATTCATTGAGCATATTGAGAATGTGTGTTGGCAAGTCCACGGGACATTGCAGAAGATGCAGAAAAAAGAACAACGATTGTCATGTCAAGCAGCAAGTTGATCATCAATTCCAACTTGGAGATAGTTTGTGGCTACATTTGCCAAAAGAACAGTTTAAAGAGTAGAACCTAAAGTTGAAACCAATACCAATATGGATCTTCCTAAAGTTTGAAGGATAGAAGCCTTAATGCTTTGAAGCTAGATTCGCCACTCTACTCAGGTACTTCTTTGGTATCTGATGCGGATAAACTCAAGTTGTTTGAGCGATTTATGCTAGACAACAACAGAGAGAGTGAAATTAATTTATTGGATTTGGTGATTTGGATCCCAAAAATTGACCAACCTTTAGTGTAGGATACCTTCTTGCATAGTCATCTGAGAGGCCAAAGTTTCCGCTCTGTGAATCTGCTCATCTGAGAGGGCAAGTTTTTCTTTGTTTTCTGAAAACATATCTGTCATGGTCTCTGTTTAACTTTTGTGAGTCATATATTTGAACTACACGCACGCAGACTAAACTAGAAGTATATTATTCATAACAATAGATGGTTTAAATTTATGTTTTGATGACTTTGCCACAGACTAGAATTATCTGAGCCTCGTGCCAGACTAGTTGATACTTTTCAGCTTTGATGCACTTAAGAAGATGGCGTTGGAGATACTTAAAGAACTTCCTATTGATGGATTACCTTTTGCTAGTTTTCATGGTAGTATGTTTACTGCCTTGGTTTACAGTGGCCACTGGCCATCCATTTAATTTCCACCTTCTCAATCTATAACTATCATTAATAACAAATCCTTTTATATCTTCTGTAAAGCCATAACTTTACCCCTAACCTAAAGGTTCAAGTAATCTCATCAGTTTTTAAATTTCTGGCATCTAGAGGACTGTAGATATTCTTCTGTCTACTTACTGCAAATGTAGCCCACGAATGTCCAAAAGCTCGATCCATCTTTCCCAAGTACCTCTTTTCCATGGTCATACGTATAAAATGAGATTTTCCAAACCGTTTTGCAACCAATCAATACAAATTACTTTAGTCAAATTTATAAAATTCTATATATAAAAAATCAACCGGGGAACCATTTGAAATGCTCTCTCACAAACTGGTTATTTGATAGTTACATTGACATTTGGATCTTTTTGTTTTATCAAGTCTTTCCTAAATATGTTTTGCACTAAAAGTCATGTTTCTCTTTGAAGCATAAACGGATGTCTATGTGACGTGCGTTTTAAAAAAGATCTAATGTCTTCTTATTCTTATGTGGTGGTGGTTTTAATTTGTAATACATTGCAAGAAATGTAAATAATATCACGACCATCAAATTCGTAGAGAATTTATATTTGCGGAAGGTAACATGAGTGATTAGAAAATGGAAAGAACGGACGGAGGCCGACTTTGAGCAATGTTCATCAAATTAAAAAATCTAATTTCAGAGGACTAAATATATATAATATGCAGAAAATATCGCCTTGTAACTAAAGTTCTGAAATTGTGAAACAGGAAGCGTGGACGATCTTTAATTCATTAGATCCTTTCTAATGTTTCAACAGCATGGATGATTAAGCATAACAGCTGTGGCTGGATTCAATATTCTATTATGTGGATAACATTAGCAGTTTTCTTACTCCCTCCAGAAACTTCATATCCTGTTGCATTTCCGTAGAGGCAGTGCATAAATATGGCTCATCGTTTGTATTGTTTGAAGCGGACTGTTTTGGTATATATAAAAAAAATGATTTTGTACCATGCCTTTGTAAGTTGGTCACAAAGGCCTGAATTTTGCAAAAGATAGTTCATTTTGCTTTGATCTGGATTGAAACTGTACGAGTATAGAGTTTTGTATCCTGAAAAAACATAAACCATATTCTTTGCCGAAAATTGGTCTTCTGTTATTTGGCTCTTGAAATCTTATCGACTAAAAGGTTGTAGTTTGAGAATCATTTAAATTCAGTAGACATTGACTGTCATACTGCCAACATTCAGTATGATAAGTTGATAATCCTTTCCACGGTGTGCTCACCATTCCCAATTTTCCTGATTGCATGCTTATGTCAGTGCTGAATAAGGATGAAAGAAACAAGAAGGCTTAGTAGTTACACCCTTAAACTGAAGTCTCTCTTATGCTTTTCTGAAACCTTTACTAAAACAGAGGTATCCTGGGTTAGACAATGTTCTCATAAATTAGGCTGATAACCATTGTTATATGCACTTCTCTTTGAGCTAGAATTGCTGCTATATGATACTGTTGGATATGCTGTTACACTTAACAGTGTGCAGCGGAGTTAATATATTTTATATGTGGTGCGTGTTTTTGTGTTTGAGACATAGTGTGTGTCCTAGCAGCATTGATATGCTAGGATCTGGAGGACCTTGCCAGTAAATATTTTTTTAAATTACCGTGCCTGTGCTCTAGAAGAATTAAAGCAATTGTGAAAATCAGACTGGAAGCTTAATCTAAGGACAAAACACAGTATTGAATTGTATCGGGTGTTCATTCTGGTTACGTCGAAGGTTCAATATGGTTGTTATTTGGATTACCCAGATCCCATTGGCCCAGGCAGGCCACTAACCTGAGGACATTATTTAGCAGAATCTTTGGGTTTCACATCTCTATTACAGTTACAGATGATGAAAGCGACTTGCTTCCCTTTACTTTGTGGGGTTTATCTGCTTT
>ML790321.1:120474-132300 GCA_009831015.1 Picea engelmannii | reverse complement strand
TGCAGAAAAAAGAACAACGATTGTCATGTCAAGCAGCAAGTTGATCATCAATTCCAACTTGGAGATAGTTTGTGGCTACATTTGCCAAAAGAACAGTTTAAAGAGTAGAACCTAAAGTTGAAACCAATACCAATATGGATCTTCCTAAAGTTTGAAGGATAGAAGCCTTAATGCTTTGAAGCTAGATTCGCCACTCTACTCAGGTACTTCTTTGGTATCTGATGCGGATAAACTCAAGTTGTTTGAGCGATTTATGCTAGACAACAACAGAGAGAGTGAAATTAATTTATTGGATTTGGTGATTTGGATCCCAAAAATTGACCAACCTTTAGTGTAGGATACCTTCTTGCATAGTCATCTGAGAGGCCAAAGTTTCCGCTCTGTGAATCTGCTCATCTGAGAGGGCAAGTTTTTCTTTGTTTTCTGAAAACATATCTGTCATGGTCTCTGTTTAACTTTTGTGAGTCATATATTTGAACTACACGCACGCAGACTAAACTAGAAGTATATTATTCATAACAATAGATGGTTTAAATTTATGTTTTGATGACTTTGCCACAGACTAGAATTATCTGAGCCTCGTGCCAGACTAGTTGATACTTTTCAGCTTTGATGCACTTAAGAAGATGGCGTTGGAGATACTTAAAGAACTTCCTATTGATGGATTACCTTTTGCTAGTTTTCATGGTAGTATGTTTACTGCCTTGGTTTACAGTGGCCACTGGCCATCCATTTAATTTCCACCTTCTCAATCTATAACTATCATTAATAACAAATCCTTTTATATCTTCTGTAAAGCCATAACTTTACCCCTAACCTAAAGGTTCAAGTAATCTCATCAGTTTTTAAATTTCTGGCATCTAGAGGACTGTAGATATTCTTCTGTCTACTTACTGCAAATGTAGCCCACGAATGTCCAAAAGCTCGATCCATCTTTCCCAAGTACCTCTTTTCCATGGTCATACGTATAAAATGAGATTTTCCAAACCGTTTTGCAACCAATCAATACAAATTACTTTAGTCAAATTTATAAAATTCTATATATAAAAAATCAACCGGGGAACCATTTGAAATGCTCTCTCACAAACTGGTTATTTGATAGTTACATTGACATTTGGATCTTTTTGTTTTATCAAGTCTTTCCTAAATATGTTTTGCACTAAAAGTCATGTTTCTCTTTGAAGCATAAACGGATGTCTATGTGACGTGCGTTTTAAAAAAGATCTAATGTCTTCTTATTCTTATGTGGTGGTGGTTTTAATTTGTAATACATTGCAAGAAATGTAAATAATATCACGACCATCAAATTCGTAGAGAATTTATATTTGCGGAAGGTAACATGAGTGATTAGAAAATGGAAAGAACGGACGGAGGCCGACTTTGAGCAATGTTCATCAAATTAAAAAATCTAATTTCAGAGGACTAAATATATATAATATGCAGAAAATATCGCCTTGTAACTAAAGTTCTGAAATTGTGAAACAGGAAGCGTGGACGATCTTTAATTCATTAGATCCTTTCTAATGTTTCAACAGCATGGATGATTAAGCATAACAGCTGTGGCTGGATTCAATATTCTATTATGTGGATAACATTAGCAGTTTTCTTACTCCCTCCAGAAACTTCATATCCTGTTGCATTTCCGTAGAGGCAGTGCATAAATATGGCTCATCGTTTGTATTGTTTGAAGCGGACTGTTTTGGTATATATAAAAAAAATGATTTTGTACCATGCCTTTGTAAGTTGGTCACAAAGGCCTGAATTTTGCAAAAGATAGTTCATTTTGCTTTGATCTGGATTGAAACTGTACGAGTATAGAGTTTTGTATCCTGAAAAAACATAA
This sequence comes from Picea engelmannii, assembly GCA_009831015.1. NCBI lineage: Eukaryota > Viridiplantae > Streptophyta > Pinopsida > Pinales > Pinaceae > Picea > Picea engelmannii. The sequence continues at coordinate 130,457 of ML790321.1, read as the reverse complement.
ACCATATTCTTTGCCGAAAATTGGTCTTCTGTTATTTGGCTCTTGAAATCTTATCGACTAAAAGGTTGTAGTTTGAGAATCATTTAAATTCAGTAGACATTGACTGTCATACTGCCAACATTCAGTATGATAAGTTGATAATCCTTTCCACGGTGTGCTCACCATTCCCAATTTTCCTGATTGCATGCTTATGTCAGTGCTGAATAAGGATGAAAGAAACAAGAAGGCTTAGTAGTTACACCCTTAAACTGAAGTCTCTCTTATGCTTTTCTGAAACCTTTACTAAAACAGAGGTATCCTGGGTTAGACAATGTTCTCATAAATTAGGCTGATAACCATTGTTATATGCACTTCTCTTTGAGCTAGAATTGCTGCTATATGATACTGTTGGATATGCTGTTACACTTAACAGTGTGCAGCGGAGTTAATATATTTTATATGTGGTGCGTGTTTTTGTGTTTGAGACATAGTGTGTGTCCTAGCAGCATTGATATGCTAGGATCTGGAGGACCTTGCCAGTAAATATTTTTTTAAATTACCGTGCCTGTGCTCTAGAAGAATTAAAGCAATTGTGAAAATCAGACTGGAAGCTTAATCTAAGGACAAAACACAGTATTGAATTGTATCGGGTGTTCATTCTGGTTACGTCGAAGGTTCAATATGGTTGTTATTTGGATTACCCAGATCCCATTGGCCCAGGCAGGCCACTAACCTGAGGACATTATTTAGCAGAATCTTTGGGTTTCACATCTCTATTACAGTTACAGATGATGAAAGCGACTTGCTTCCCTTTACTTTGTGGGGTTTATCTGCTTTAGTCTGCACAGGCACTTATTTAGATTTAGAATTAATTTTTGTTTTATGAAAGGTGCGTTAGGCACTCCTTTTATAACTGCTACGGCATGACGTACTCTCCAGTGACCTATTTTGGAAATTAATAAATTTCAATTCCATTTTTCTGGAGATATAATACTTGACTAGTCACTGAATATCCTACAAGCAAATAATATCTTTGGGGCATAGCCCATGTTCTGTGGTGTGACAGCCATGCCATCAATTCAAACTTTTAAAACTCGAGTTTTTTTCTTAGTTATTATGTTTGTGTATTAATTTCTAATTTGTTGATAACAAATGTCTCTGTTTATTGTATTTTAAAAAAAAAATATTATTATCTGTGTTTTTTTTTAATTGAAAATTTATTAAAAAAATAACGTTTTAATTGAAAATTTATTAAAAAAATAACGTTGAGAAGTTAATTTTACAGAAGTGTTAGATTTCTGTTTAGAATTTTGTTCCGTATTTAAAAAAAAAATATTATTATCTGTGTTTTTTTTTAATTGAAAATTTATTAAAAAAATAACGTTGAGAAGTTAATTGTACAGAAGTGTTAAATTTCTGCTTAGAATTTCGTTCCACCTGAATATAACTATTTTTATTTTTAAAGAATTTAATAAAAATTAATAACTATTTTTATTTTTAAAGAATTTAATAAAAATTACAGAAAATTCTTAAAAATTTCAATATTTTGTTTAACATATTACAATTATTAGTATGATTCACCTAGATTTTTACATTTTTATTATATGAATCATTTAAACTTTTTAATTAATATTGATATATGGTAATTTATTTTATTATTATTATTTTTTACATTTTTATTATATGAATCATTTAAACTTTTTAATTAATATTGATATATGGTAATTTATTTTATTATTATTATTTTTTCATTATTATTTTATGTTGGGTATCAATCATTCCCCATTTTATTTTATAAGTGGCAAAGATATGTTACACATTGATTTTATAAATGTGACAAAGACATGTTACACATTGAATTAGATTGTCAGAGCACCCTGTGCAATTAATCTTGACACATCTTTTCGAAATGCAAATTTTGTTCCTTACATAGCATTATTGCTAAATAAGATAACCTAATCAAGTGTGAAATTTATTAGCATTCTATGAAAACATAACATCAAAACACCAATATAAAAACAAGTTATCACCTATAAATCTCACTAAATAAGTACAATTGTCCATTTTAATTGATTTCATAAGTGTGACAAAGACATGTTACACATTGAACTAGACTATAAGAGCACCCTGTGCTTGACACATCTTTCGAAATGAAAATTTCGAAAATTTGTCTCACTCTCGCACTTGCATGTGGCGACTTTGCTCATTCTTTTGAAGTTCCTACTCATTTACAGTGCCCTGGGTTTGTGGGTTCCATACATAGCATTAGTGCTAAATAAGATAGCTTAATCAAGTGTGAAATTTATTAACATTCTATGAAAACATAACATCAAAACACCAATATAAAAACAAGTTATCACCTATAAATCTCACTAAATAAGTACAATTTCCCATTTTAATATGATTTATGTGTTAAATTCTTTTATATAAAATACCAAAATAATGGATGAGTGGTGAGAAATAATTCCACATTGATAACAATTGTGAGACAATGGTGGTTTATGAAATATTATCTCCATTGAATGCTTTGCCATTGTGGAAAGGTTTTAGTTGTAATTTATTTGTTCTTGTTTGGAAGGTAATGACCTCACATTTGACCTTACATTAGTGTTTTGTTGAGCCATCAATTACTTTTTTTCACTATAAAATTTTGTACACACACCTTAATGCTTTGTTTTAAAGATATGTAATATTCGTTTTTTCCAAAGAAAACATATCACAATATCCAAAGATAACCAAATTTGGTGTATGAATTACATTCTTTAAAAATTAGGATGCCTCAACTTGCCTTGCAACCCATAAAGTCCATCAAAAAATTTGAACAAATTAAACTTATTCCAACTATTGTCAATATTCAAGTTGGCTCTCTATGTTCTAAACCTTTTATACAAACACAATATATTCATGATTTGAATAAACACTCAAAACATCAACTCTCCCTTTTCTTATTCAAAGACTCATAGCCAAAATCACTGTCTTTCTCTTTTTCTTTTTTACTTCAACCCACTCCTTTCATTGTCTTTCTCTTTTTCTTTTTCACTTCAACCCACTCCTTGTCATTGACTTAAAGAGATCCTCCATCAAGGGCGATTCACTCACTATTGAATATCTTATAAGGGTTTGATTACATTCCTTGCCCTCTAATATGAAGATTTGCCTTGCAAACCTTGCTTTGGAGGTGAGGATAGCATTGCATCTTGTTTCAGGGGGCTAAACTATTGTTGCATCTTCATTTGGGGCATTGTTTAGATGTTAGACATTTCTTTTCCTTTAGGGATCCCTTCCTTGGAGGCATTAACTACTACTATTAAATGGTGATGCCATTTGACACCTTGCTTCAAGTGGGCTCTCAAATATTTTGCTTCTTGCCCCCGCCAAAAATAATAAAGGGGTTCCCTTGCTAATTCAACACTATCATTTGGAGAAGATGGCACCAAGTGGCCATAGGAAAAATATGTCCAACATCCAAAATTATCTCTTTATAGTCCATTTTTTCATTCCATGTGATATCGACTTCCTTTAACTAGATTTCTTTGGGCAAACCTTTTGTACAATTCATTTTGGAACACAACCTTGAATAGGTTGTAATGTCTTTTATTAGTTTTTAGAAAGCTAAAATAAAAATATCTAGAGCATTTCCACTAGTTCTTAGACATGTAGGAGTCCCCCCAAAACCACATAAATTAGTTAGGAAATCTAACCCATATTGGTGTTGAATATGGAGAATAAGAGGGGAACCATTGTTTCATGTGTATGCCAACACATCCCAAGAACTAGGGTTTAGAGTGAAATATGCACTCCTTGTCCTTCACATAATCAAACTCAACAATGAAGAAACCATGATAGTAGGATGGATATAAGTTTCTTTGAGAAATCCATTGATGCAAGTATGAGAATTGATGGTAGAGCCCGTTGCTCCAATTTTTTGATTTGGGAAATCACTCTCCCCAAATCACAAGGTGAGTGTTCCATAAGAAGTGTCCAATGCTCTTCCTCTAAAGGGCTCAAATGGTCATGCGCTTTTCTAAACCATGTGTACCTCTAGGTCCACAACACCTACATGAACATTACCTATGAGTTCTCAAATCAAGCACAAGCCTCCATGTAAGGTGGTACAAATCACGCTATCCAAAGCATAGATAGGGCATCCAACATAAATAAAAAATCCTAGCCACCAATCATCCTAGCTAGGAACCACTCCCAACCAAAGTTGGTTACTACACCAAAGATCCACACCACATAAGGATACACATCGACAAGTCCTTTTTGACACTTATGCTTTCATCGCATAAGTGTACAAGAGACAACAAGATAGTCTTCCACTATCTGTTCCAGATCAAACACTCCAAGTAGAACTAGGGTTTCCAAATGCCACAAAACATGTAGTCTTTTTCTCTTACAAGAACTACAAGAACAAGTGATCCCTTTGCTCCTCTACTATTTCTCCCAAAACCTATCTTCCCTTCTCTTCTTGGGGAAAACCCTAACCCTAGTCTTCTTCTTAAATCAACTCAACTACCTTAGAGCTTAAGACAAATGGGCAAAATTACAATAAAAAATAGTACAAGTGAAAGGCACGAGTTCACTCTAGATCTCGCATCTGTAATACAAGTATGTGATCACTCTGATGTAGACCAACAATAACAAAGTAGATAATGTCCACAACAAAAAACTTAATTAATCACTAGATAGGTCCACATGTGAAGTGTTCCAACTCTAAATGACACATAACATAGTTACCTACTTGATGATAACCCTTCAAAGTTTTTGTTTTTTAGAGATCATATTTAGTGGTTGTTTTTATTTCTTTTTCAAAAAACGGTGCAACCTTTTTTGGGGGGTGGGGGGAGGAGGGGGATGGTGTTAAAATTACAACTTGTTTGAATTCATGAACTCCACAACTGATATCATTGCAAACAAAAAACTTAAAACTGACTCTATAATAAATAAGTGGTGCTCCAAGTAGCACCCATTTTTTTCTTGGGGTTAAAATTACAACATGATTGAAATCGTGGCCTTGACAACTCGTACCATTTTGAAGAAAAACCTTAAAAACATACTTACCAACTTGATGAGAACCCTCCAAAATTCGCGTTCTTTCAAAGGTCGCATTTATTGGTTATGTTTACCCCTACTTGAAAAGTCGTGCTATCGATAGTTTTTTTTTGTTATAATATTTTTCCGAGATTAAAATTACCACCTTTTGCAGCCATGACCTTAATAGTGATGTAATGTTACTTTAAAATCAACCCTCGAATCGAAAAATGGTGCTAACAATAACACCATTTTTTTATTTTCGAGGTTGAAATTACAACTTATTTGAAATCTCTTGACATGAAAATCGATAACGTTGCAATCAAAACCTTAAAATCAACCATTGCATCAAAAAGTGGTGTTCACAGTAGCATCCCCTTTCTTTCTAGGGATAAAATTGCATTTTTTTTGAAATCATGGTCATGACAACTGATATCCTTGGAACAAAAATCTTAAGACCAACTCTTGAATACAAAAGAGGCACTATCAATATCACCCTCTTTTTTTTCCAGTTTAAAATTTGAACATTTTAGAAACCAAATCTTGAAAGCTTGGTACTCTTGTAGACAAGATCATAAAAGAAAAAAAGAAAAAAGAGAAAAAAGAGAAAAGAGAAAAACCTAAAAAAACAAACTTGATTTTATTTTTAAATAAAAATGAAAAAATAAACATTTTAAATTAAAATTAAAAAGAAAACCAACGAATCTTTTTTGTTAGCTAAATATCCATGACTTGTGGGATTGGCCTATAGCTAACATGCCACGACTTAGGGGTATCTAAGCCATCAAAATCACCCAGAGATCGCACCCGACTTGGACTTCACTTACAAAGTATCTTAACAACCCACTCCCTCATCGAGTTGGGACAAAAACCAACATAATTTAAAAATAGATTTTTATGTTTTATTTTCTTATTAAAAACAATTACAAAAAATATAATATACATTTATTTCAAAAACTATAATAAAAATTAAAAAAAACAAATATTTAAAAAACTAAAATTAAAAACTATATATTTAAAAAACAAAAAATATTAAAAAATAAAATAATATATTAAAAGAAATAAATAATGTTTTTTATTTAAAAATCAATGAATTTTGTGATTTGGGAAATCACTCTCCCCAAATCACAAAATTTATTGATTTTTTTTTCCACAGAAAAAACAGTTTCTATGCTATTTATTACTAATCAATAAAAACTTTCCATTTACAAAAGGTAGCAATGTATATAACCTGCTACAAAATACTATATATGAGATTGACATATATGTCAAAATAAACTTTCTTTTTGTTCTCATCTACAAAAATTACTAACTGTTTTTTCTTACTATAAATATCTCCTCCTTATATCTGTATGCTTACTATTTAATTACATATCTCCCAATAAAACAAAAAACACCAAATGTTATTCCCCCTTTTAAAAAGTCTTAACCAATATATCTTCAAAAAGGAGAGTAAGTAGTTGAAGAAATCAAGATTTCCTCTTCGAATTCTTCAATCTGCAGAAGACTAAACGGGCTAGTGAGTTCAAGTTTGGAAAGTTTATCTGCTTAGGAATTGAATTCACGATGGATATGTATAACTTGAACTGAAGAGAAACTGGAGTGAAAGGACTGAATTCCGCTTTTCCAATCTTGAAGAACCAAAACATTTAAACCTACGTCTCCATTGAACCAGTCCACCACAACTTCTGAATCTCCAAAGACAAATAATATATGCATCCCAAAAAATTATATCTTATTGTTTAAAAACTTTTCATTATTTGTTTTTTTAAGAAGGAATCACTTTTCATCTTTAATACAAGTATGTGATCACTATGATGTATGAAAAAACTCTTTCTTCCCTTTATTTATATGAAAGGCGAGGGAGACCAATAATAACAAAGTAGATAATGTCCACAACAAAAAACTTAATTAATCACTAGATAGGTCCACATGTGAAGTGTTCCAACTCTAAGTGACACATAACATAGTTACCTACTTGATGAGAACCCTTCAAAGTTTTTGTTTTTTAGAGATCATATTTAGTGGTTGTTTTTATTTCTTTTTCAAAAATCGGTGCAACCTTTTTTGGGGGGCGGGGGGAGGAGGCGTATGGTGTTCAAATTACAACTTGTTTGAATTCATGACCTCCACAACTGATATCGTTGCAGACACAAATCTTAAAACCAAATCTATAATAAATAAGTGGTGCTCCAAGTAGCACCCATTTTTTTCTTGGGGTTAAAATTACAACATGATTGAAATCGTGGCCTTGACAACTCGTACCATTGTGAAGAAAAACCTTAAAAACATAGTTACCAACTTGATGAGAACCCTCCAAATTTCTCGTTCTTTCAAAGGTTGCATTTAGTGGCTATGTTTACACCTGCTTGAAAAGTGGTGCTATCGATAGTTTTTTTTTTGTTATAATATTTTTCTGAGATTAAAATTACCACCTTTTGTAGCCATGACCTTAATAGTGATGTAATGTTACTTTAAAATCAACCCTCGAATTGAAAAATGGTGCTAACAATAGCACAATTTTTTATTTTTGAGGTTGAAATTACAACTTTGAAATCTCTTGATATGAAAATCGATAGTGTTGCAACCAAAACCTTAAAATCAACCATTGTATCAAAAAGTGGTGCTCACAGTAGCATCCCCTTTCTTTCTAGGGATAAAATTGCATTTTTTTTGAAATCGTGGTCTTGACAACTGATACCCTTGGAACCAAAATCTTAGGACCAACTCTTGAATACAAAAGAGGCACTATCAATATCACCCTTTTTTTTCCAGTTTAGAATTTGAATATTTTAGAAACTGAATCCTGAAAGCTTGGTAGTCTTGTAGAAAAGATCATAAAAAAAAAAAAAAAGAGAAAATCCTAAAAAAACAAACTTGTTTTTATTTTTAAATAAAAATGAAAAAATAAACAAAAAAATAAATATTTAAAATTAAAATTAAAAAGAAAATCGACATTTTTTTGTTAGCTAAATATCCCTGACTTGTGGGATGGGCCTGTGGCTAACATGCCATGACCTAGGAGCATCTTAGCCGTCAAATTCACTCGGGGATCACACCCGACCTAGACTTCACTTACAAAGTGCCTTAACAATGCACTCCATCATCGACACTCTACACCACGAGGACAAAAACCAACATAATTTAAAAATAATTTTTTATGTTTTATTTTTTTATTAAAAACAATTAAAAAAATATTTTTTTTTTCTTTCAAAAACTATAATAAAAATTAAAAAAAATAAATTAAAAACTAAATATTAAAAAAAACAAAAAATATTAAAAAAATTTAAAAACAATATATTAATAAAAATAAATAATATTTTTTATTTAAACAATACGAAATTTTGTGATTTATGGGGGAGAGAAATTATGGGGAGTCATCCACCCTTCAAATCACAAAATTTGTTGATTTTTATATCATATAAATCATATTGTTTATAAGCATTTTATTATTTGTTTTTTAAATAATTTTTTTTGTTTTTTAAATTATATATATATATGATAATGATGATGATTTTAATGTTCACTAAGATTGAATTGGTCTATCAAACTTTAAGAGGATAGATGATTACTTATGATTTTTTAGAATTTTGCTTGTGTTCGAAAAGCATTAAGATAAACTTTCCAAGATCACCATAGTTTTGTTGAGTTAAGAGGTTAGGAAGGTTGGTAGTGTGACAAATATTTTGAAAATGAGATCTAATCTGGGTATAGGCCGGACAATCTAAGAGAAAGTGCTTTTCATCTTCAACTTTCTTAATGTCACAAAGGTGACATACTCTTTCATCCCATGGCGTTTTAGGAATTGACCATTGCCCAGTTTCACTATGGAGCTCGTGAGAATTTGTTGTTATCTTAGCAATGCTTATCTTTTTCTTTACACTTGTCAAAACAAATAGATAATTTTGATCTTCTAGATTAAGGTTGATTACATCCTTATAATACCTTAATTTTCTTTTTTCCTCTAACTCTTTATCACACCACATTTTCTGAAATTTTCATTTGAGGATATTTTTAATAGTATCTTTATTCTACAACATGGTATATATATATATATATTTATTTTAATTTTCAATAATTTTTCTTTTAAATATTTGTTTTTATATTTATTTTTTGATTTTTTTGTTTATATATATATATATATATATATATATATATATATATATATATATAATTGATTTATTTATTTTAATTTTTAATATTTTTTTTTCTTAAATATTTGTTTTTATATTTATTTTTACAATTTTGTTTGCAATATTATTGGGCTTTCGGGATTTAGTTCTTAAATGTTATAATATTAAGCCAAAAAAAGAGGGTGCTATTGATAGCGCCTTTTTTTTTTTTAAATTCGGGGATTGGTCTTAAAATATTTTAAAGGGGATCAATTATCAAGTTAGTGATTTCAAAAAACTTTCAATTTTATTTCTAGAAAGAAAAAAAGGTGCTACTAGGAGCAACACTTTTCGATTAGGTGGTTGATTTTAAGGTTTTGGTTGCAACGATATTGGTTGTCAAGTCCAAAGGTTTCAAATAAGTGGCAACTTTAAGCTCATAAATAAAAATGACGCTGTTGTTAGTGTCATTTTTTAGTTCGGGGGTGGATTTTAAAGTTTTTGTTGACAACATTATGACATTGTTAAGGCCATGGTTGCAAAAGGTGGAAATTTTAACTTTGGAAAAAAAAATGGTGCTACCGATAACACCACTTTTCAAAATAGGGTTTGATTTTGGTGTTTTTAACCAAAAAATATGAGTTTTTAAGGCTAGAATTCTCATTTTGAGGCCATAGTTCTCGTCAAGTTGATAACTATCTTTAAAATCGACCCTTGAATAAAAAAGTGGTACTAATGGTTATTTTTCAGGATCAAAATTATAGATTGTTTAAAATCGTGGCCTAACAAATGGTACTAATACAAAAACAAACAACACTGACACCGTCACAAACATATTCATAAAAAGAGAAAAAAAAG
>ML790321.1:98199-112610 GCA_009831015.1 Picea engelmannii | reverse complement strand
ACCTGAGCAAGGGAAAAACAATCAACACAGATTTGGGAATCAAGGACATGTTCCCAATTTATATCCATGGGGTCACTGGGTCTGTTGATTCCTTCATTAGCTAGTCTGTCAGCTAGCTTATTGGTTGACCACTTCACCTGAGACCGGATGATGACATTAACTTGGAAGAGCAGGTGATGGATTCCCTCCAAAGTTGTTGCAAGTATCCAGCTGGTGGTGATGCGGCTGAGAGGGGTGCTAGTTTCCATTTTCTTGAGCATTCTGATGATCAATTGAGAGTCCCCTTCCATGATGAGCTTCTGATATCCTTCCCTACAAGCTATTCATAGGCCCGCTTCCATTCCTTGAAGTTCCATTGAGTTGTTTCTTTCGATCCCTATGAAGGAGACATAGATTCTAATAATGTGCCCTTGACTGTTGCAAAAAACCTCGCCATAGTTGGCCGGTCCAGGATTACCCTTAGAAGCGCCATCGAAATTGACTTTAAGGAAGCCTGACAGGGGCGTGGACCAAGTGGTGGGCAAGGAAGCATAGGATAGAGTGAAAGAAGAGGCTGGAGGGGGGTCAAGGAGAGGGAGGTGTAACTCTCAGAGAATATTGAATTCTTGGGGATTACATTGCCAATCTTAGGGGGACCAAGACTTGGTGTGAATGGTTTCATTGATATTGAGTTTGAATCTGGTTCAAATCACAACCGGGTCCTGAGAAGTGTTTATGAAGATGCGACGGTTTTTCTCTTTCCAGACTTCCTAGAGAAGGAAGTTTGGGAGGAGAATCCAGGCTCTATTAAAAATAGGATTGGTGAAGGCATTGGATATCCATTGAGTTAAAGTGCTGATGAGGCTTCCCCTATTCCTGTCAGAGGTGCAGAAGAGGATTGCAAATGAGTCCCAGATTTCTGCGGGGAAGTGACATGAGTTAAGGAGGTGTTCGCCTGTTTCTCCATTATTCATGCAGAGGAAGCAATAAGGTGGACCAATGAAGCCACGTTTAAGGAGGTTTTCCCAAGTGAGGAGTTTATGTTTGCTTAGGATCCAAAGAAAGATAGAGACTTTGGGCCAAATCTTTTGTGACCAGATTTTAGTCCATATGTCTTAAGGTGGGTTATTGTCAGACATTGTGGCCAGTCTGTGGGCCTCTTGGAGTGAAAATCCCCTTGTTGGTTCATGCTCCCACCTGAGTTTTCTGTGGCCTTGTTGTATTTTGATTTTCCTATGAGAGAGTTCTTTCCAAAGAGAATCCCAATTGGGAATGTTCTGACGGGGGATCCATTCTTCCTTGGGCATCCGCATTCTCCATATGTCCCCGGGTTTGGGGGGGAGCCAGTATTGATGGATCCAGATTCGGTATTGGGCTATCATAAGGTCCCTGAGTTGGTGGAAGTTATCATCCTGGAAGAGAGGTGGAAGTTTTTTCCATACATCATTCCAAAAGAGGGTCGATCTACCATTTCTAATTTCCCAGAAACAATGGGAGTGAACCAGGTGCTTGTTGGCCCATGTTGTGTTCCATATGTGTGAGCTTGGTATATTTCATGTGAGCTTGATGAGTCCTTGTCTCTCTATACATGGGAAATATGTTTTATGCCATATATGATCCCAAGGGGTATTCCCTTCAGTTAGCCATCGCCACCAAGTTTTATCACCCAGGACCACACTGAGGGATTCAAGATCCCTTAGGCCTAGGTCACCTTTAAGCTTCATGAGGTAGATCTTGTCCCATGCTACCAAATCCCACTTCTTTTCCTTGTGAGATCCTCCCCACATAAAGGATCTTTGGAGGTTTCTGATTTCCTTTAAGATACCTTTGGAGGAAACCAAAGCAGAAAAAAAGGTAAAGAGGCATGGATTGGAGGATTGCTTTCAGGAGAACCAGGCAACCTGTTGTATTTAGAGTTATAAAAGTTGAGTTCTCAAGATTTTTGTGCATTTTGGAGAGTAGATATTCCCAGGTGGAGCATCAATTATTGAATTCAGAGAGAGGCATGCCCAAGTACTTGGTTGGAAGGGAGCTCCGTTGGAAGGCAAGGATGTTAGAGATATTAATATGGATAACAGGAGGAGTGTTAAAGAAAAAAATCTGAGACTTGGAGAGATTGATCGAAGTACCTGAGGCTTTGGAGAATTCTGCAAGGATCTGCTTGATGGATTTGTCTTCTTTTGCAGTGGGTTGAACCATTAGAATCGTTTTGTCCACAAACTGCCGATGCATAGAGGGTTGGTCCTCGACATGGAGACGGATCCAAAAAGCTGCTCCATTGCCACTGCTTCTTTGATGCTTTGTCTCGATCCTTCTGCCATAAGAATAAAGAGGAAGGGGGAAAGGGGATGCCCCTTCCTGATGCCTCGTGAGGGGGAGAAAGGGTGGGAAGGAGAGCCATTGACAAGGATGGAGAAAAAAGCAGAGAAGAGAAGGGATAACACCCATTTGATTCAGGAACCAAAGAAACCAAAGGCTTGCAGGGTGTGTTGGATATATTTCCAGCTTAGTTTGTCAAAGGATTTGGATAGATATAGCTTTAGGAGCATGCCAGAGGACTTGGTGAGCTTGAGGGAGTGAATGAGTTCATGTGCCATGATAATGCCATCTAGGATTTGCCTTCCTTCCACATAGCTAGTTTGTTCCAGGGAGATGAGGGTGGGGAGCAGGGATTTAAGCCGATTAGCAATAAGCTTGGTTATAATTTTATAGATGAAATTGCAAAGGGCTATGGGGCAGAAGTTCTTAGGATCATTAGCATGCTCTTATTTGGGAATAAGGGCGAGGAAGGTGGAATTGAGGGTAGGAAGGATGTTGGAGTGAGAACGAGAGTCCTCCACCACTTCCCATACGTCCCGTTTGATTGTTGACCAACAAGAATGAAAGAAGTTTGTGGTGAAGCCATCAGGACAAAAATATTTAGTTTTGGGCATGTCGAAAACCGCATGTTCTACTTCCTCCAGAGAAGTGGGACGCATGAGAGCCTCATTCTGCTCAGGGGAGACCAACTTTGGAATGTGTTGAGTTATTTTCTGTATGGCGGTTTTGCGATCCTGTTGCAGCTCAGAAAGGAGGTTGTGGAAGTAGGAGGTGAGTTCCCTTTTTATCTCCTTATTCTCAGTGAGGCTGTTGTCGTTGGCATCTTTTAATTTGGTGATTTAGTTGTGGTGGCGACGTTGGATCATGGATCTGTGGAAAAACTTGGTGTTTTTTCTCCTTCCTTTAGACAGCGAACTCGAGACTTTTGCTTCCAAGGGATTTCTTCCTGGGAGTCTCTTTCGTGGAGCTGCGTTTGGAGGTTTTCTTCGTCTTGGATGATTTGATCCGTTCTTCCATTTTGAATCATTGTTTTTTGTATGTGTTCCATTTGCTTTATGATTTGTTGTTTGGCTTGAAATATATTGCCAAACTCTTCCTTGTTCCATAGCTTAAGTTGTTGTTTTATGAATTTGAGCTTTTGCTGGAATTTGTGCATTATCAAACGGGAGGAGGGGGAATAAGTAGTCCACTAGTCAGAGATGCTCTCTTGGAAGTTAGGATGCTTTAACTAGAAGCTTTCAAATCGAAATGGACATTTTTTGGGGCTCCTGTGAATGTCGAGGTTTAGCTGAATCGACCAATGGTATGAGTCTCCCTGAGGGAGGATGGTGGCTTAAGGGTGGAGATCATAAAGAAGAAGGGACTTAGAGACTAGAAAGTGGTCAAGACGAGAGGCAATTTTTTGCAGTCCGCGTCGATGATTGTTCCAAGTGAAGGAGCCATTGGGGGTTTCAAGGTCAATGAGGTTGAGGGAGCGAATGGTGTCCAAGAAAACTTGTGAATCTTGCTCAAGTCGTCTGATGCCTCCCCGTTTCTCTAGGAGGGAGGTGATAGAGTTGAAGTCTCCCCGAATAAGCCAATGGTCAATAGATATAAGAGGAGGGAAGAGGTTAAGAGAGGCGAGAAAGCGAATTTTGTCAGGTAGAAGGTTGGGGCCATAGACATTGGTAAGGGTTATCGAGAGTGAAGAACCAATGAGCTGAAAGCGAGTTGACACTAATTGCTTAGTGGAGAAGAAATCAGAGAAGTGGATTTCAGAGGGGTTCCATAGGAGGGTTGGCCCTCCAACGACTCCTTGAGCATCCAAAGCGATAGCGACAGAGTCTAGCCAAATTCGAGATGCGAGAGTTTGAAGGAGGTGATGTGGGCATTTGGTTTCCTGGATCATGACAACAATGGGTTTTTCAGAAAGGATATGTTGCTTGAGAAGACGATGTTTGGTCTTCCCATTTAGGCCTCTTATATTCCAGGAAATAACTTTCATGAGGAAGGTGGGTGGTTGGGTTGGAACGTATTTTTAATAAGGGAAATTCTGTCCGATTTTAGCAAGAAATATCCCAAATCTTCGATGAGTTTCTTATTGGATCTCCTTCCTCTCTTTTTTTCCTCTTTGGTGTTTTTGGAAGTAGAAGAGGGGGAGGGCTTGATACTAAGCAAAGGGTTTGGGTTCATATCTTTTTCCTTCGCATCTTTGAGGAAGTTATTTCAGACCAACACATCCTTGAGGAGATGAACTTTCTTTTTCGGAATGGAGTTCAGATCGTGTTGTTTGCAGGCCATGGCAATGGAGTTGAAGTCAAGATATCGTAGATCCATATCCTCACCATCATTTGAGTCTAATTGTTTAGGTGGTTCCTCTTGCATGTCAATGTCTCCTACTAGGTGGTTGTTGTGTGCTCGATCCATTGTTTTCTTGCGCTTTGTTTTAGCCTCCTCTAAGAGTTCTACATTTGGATTGTTGTTTTGAAGTCGGTATCTACTGTTTTGATTGGATTTCCTTCATCATCGAGTGAGAGGGTTGTGAAGGAGTTGTTAGTGGCAAATTTATTCTTGGGTGGAGGGGGATTGGGATTTCGTCTTGGTTTTTTCCAGGAGGAGACATGCATGAACCCTTCAAGATCATGGGTAGGGGGAAGGAGGTTGGCCATAGGGGAGTTGGGATTCAGAGCGTAGTCTCAGAAGAGATGTCTATGGACTTGACAGCGGCGACAATGAAAGGGAATGTGTTCATAGTCGAGTGTTTGGATCCATTCAATGTCGTGGTAAACCAGGGTAATGGATTCTGGGAGGGATTTTGTAAGATCCATATAGACACATATTCACGCATACAAGGTGTAGCGTCCAATTTTGATGGATTTTGAAGATTTGATGAAGGAACCTATGGTGTTGCCAATGCCTTCCAAAATTTTCTCATCCCATAATTCATGCGGAAGGGAGTATATCCTTATCCAGACTGGGGCCGTCGTGAAATCCTCTTTCTCAGGGCTAAACCGTTCGGTCCAGGGTCTGAAGTGTAGTCCTGCAGAGTTGAAGAAGTACGGGTCGCCTTTGAAGACTTTGTCATGCTTCTCCAGGTTAGAGAAGATGGCTGTGAAGAACCGTTTGGATCCTAGTTTGAGGTCGATGGGGCTTCTAACTTCAGAGCATGGAAGACAAGGATTGATCTCATCCTTGCCAAGAACAAAGTGCTGGATATCGTGAAAGGAAAGATTGTGAAACTAGAGTTTGAAGAAGGAAAAGAGAAGGAGCCGCAAAACGTTGCAGTTATGGAGAAGTTCAAGGACAATTACATCAATGCCATGAGTATCATAGTGGATTATATAAAATACCACTTGATACCCTAGATCTCCCATCTTGATTCGTCTAAGAAGATGTATGATGCTCTAACAAACCTCTTCTTAGTAAAAAACATTGGACAAGTAATGAGTCTAAAGAATGAACTCTGTGACATGAAGATGAATGATGATGACAGCATAACATCATACTTTGTAAGAATCTCTCAGTTAAGAGATCAACTACAATCTATTGAAGAGATCATCTTAGAGAAGGAATTGGTAAATATAGTACTCAATGGTCTTCCCAAGACATGGGATGCATTTTCCACAAGCATGAACACAAGAAAGGAGTATCCTACATTTGAAGAACTTTGGACTTGTTGTGCACATGAAGAATCAAGGATTAGTGCAAATGAGAAACCTCAAAATAAATATGATGATCAAGCCTTCACAACAAGATTCAAGAATTTCAGGAACAAAGGGAAGTTTGGCTCAAGGAAGAAACCAAATCAAGAGAAAGATATGTCAGAAATACAATGCTTCAACTGTCGAAAATATGGTCACTACAAGAATCATTGTCCCAAGCTAAAGAAAAGGAAGGAGACACACAAAGCATCAGTTGTTGAAGAAAAGGAATCCTCAAATAAGGCCAAGAAGGATAAAACAAACTTCTTCTTCTAAGACAAGGTAACAATACTCTTCATAGCTCTTGTACATACCATGTTTTCTATACATATCTTGCATATCTATTTCTTAGAAGATGATATGTTCAAAGAGAAACTATACTTATGGAAGAACAACAAGACAAGGAATGCTATCACTATGACTATAAGACAACCTGCAAGATAAGTCGAAATTAGAATCAATCTTGAAGAAACCTAGAAGAAGTAAAGACAAAAAGAAGTCAGCAATCAAGAGGAAATTGGAAAAGGATTTGTGACACTTTGCAGAAGGCAATAAGGATGCAGAAAAAAGCGTGGACTCTCCTAGTTGGATGGAGCCCATTATATATTTCCAAAAGAAGAGCATGCATTCATGCATGAAGAAAGGATTAGGAGGGAGCTAATCCTAAATAAAATGATCCATTGAAGATGATGAAGTATCTATCCATGATAGCAACCTGAAAAACAACACATGTTCAGTTTGACTTTAGAAGAAGTCTTCTTCGAAAAGAATCCTTAAAGTATCCATGGTTGTCCATCCACATCCTTGATCCTATGATGAAAGGAAGAAGTCGGAATATGCAGGGCATGGAATCTATAGAAAACTCCATGGACCCAAGAGCTAAAGAGAAACATGAGGAAGACCATGAAGATTCCAAGAGAGAAAGAAAAGCTAGAACAACCAGTCATTGCATCAAGAATCACAAGACTACCAGCCTGAACTGAACTCACTAAAAGCGATCAAGCAGAGGAACTGAAAGTTGTGATGAAGAATAGTGTATGGAAGACTTGTGAATGAAAGCATTGAGAGATCCATAACTAGAGGTTCTCGCAGATGGAGGGAGAAGACTATGATGATTGCTTGTTCCAGTAAACCAGACATACCTCTACATGAACCATTATATTGTCCACAATATCCATGGGTTGGAGTTTACATGTAGAGAAACCTCAAGGCTTTGAGGTATACCAGAAAGAGACCCTTGTATGCAGATGGAAGAAGATCTTGTATGGATTCAAACAACTTGGTGCAGAGCCTTCAATGCACAACAAAAGCGTGGTGAAAAGCTTTCTATAACAAAGATATTGTATCAGAATGGTTACTCAGAAGTCCAGGATGATGGATTGATAATCCATGACAAATTCTCATGATGACAGAAGAAGTGCCACATGGATATGTTCCATCTTGAGCCCTTCCACGATGTTATGAGCTAACAGGAAACAAAAGATGAATCCAACAATGATATATTATATTTATCAGAGGTACATGAAGCCTGTAGAGAAAATCAGTGTTCCAGAAAGACTGAAGTACATTGAGATCAAGCATTACATTCTCCATGATGAAGTCCAGAAAAGAGAAAGTGGTTCTCCAATATATATCTCCACAGATGAGCAGATAAGAAAGCATTTTGGTAAATCATCTTTCCAAGATGAAAGAGTTTGCGTACTCAAGCTGGAGCTCGTGGAGACGACTTCCTTATTGAAAAAGGAAGAGATGATTCCCAGGTTGGGAGGGAGCACTGATGTGTTATTGATTTATGGACAACCATTTTTCAAGTTTGAAAAATGGTCCAGGATGAGCAGTTCCTTTCCAGTTCGGAAAGTGGTTTGAGATTTCTGATGGACATGCATTTTCTAGTTCGAAAAATGGTCCAGATCGAACTGTCATTTTCGTAATGAAAATGGTTCGATGGATAGCTGATGTACCATAGACAACGATTCCCCTTGTGGTTAACATAGGGAATGGTCTGGGACAGTCTCTCTTCTTGACGATCACTCTTAGTAGTGGTCAAGAAGACTGGTCCGCCTCGCCGGACAATCATTCTTTCGAAGCTCGCAGTTGTGAGCAGTTTTGAAGAAGGGTTTGTTTTGGAGGTTGGTGTAGAACAATCATTTCTTTAGGAAATGGTTCGGACAGTTATTCCCTAGGGAAGATTCATTCTCTCCAGGTTGCACTTTGTTTAGTGCCAGAGGAATGGCCCAGATAGGTGAATAGTCCAGATTCAACAATCAGGGACAAGCATTTCCTAGGGCAGATTCATTCTCTCCAAGTTGCACTTTGTTTAGTGCCGGAGGAATGGCCCAGATAGGTGAATGGTCTAGGATCAAAAATCGAGACAGTCATTCTTCCTTGCTTGAGAAGAATAGTCCAAATAGCTCATAATTGATGTTTTACTTTCTGAGGGCAGATGCTCTTCTAGATCTCATAGATGTGAGTGGAAGAATGACCCATATGATTCAGTTTATATCATAACAATATTTTTCTGTACAGTTTGATGATATGATTGTTATGGAGACTGTATGTCTCCGGATAGTAGATGTATACTATTGTGGTGGATGTGTTCCACTGATTGTGACTATATGTCACTGATCAAGTATATGTGTGCTACTTGGTGTGGTAGTGTACCATTGAATTGTAGTTGTGTACTACTATGGATAGAAATAGTTGTGTCCTATTGAGTGACATTGTTCCAATTGCCTTGAGGACTATCAATAGTGTTGAAAATGATTATTAGCTAGATGGATGATCAATGGACATAGATTTCCTAGATGGAAAAATAGTCCAGGACATTTATTCTTCTAGGACATATGTCCGGATTAGAAGAATGGCTCTTGTGTTACTCTGTGGAGTGAGTGACTCATCCAACATCATATCTGATTACTCAGATATAGTATGGTTTCGAGATATGATGTAGTTGATGACACTGATAGTGATGAAGGTGCTCATGATCTAAATCATGAGATACTCTATACGACTATGTTGATGTTACTGAGTGAATGGTATGTTTGTGCTCAAGACCATTACCTTCAATACCTCCCTAGCTAGGAGGGAGTGTTGATATTATGGTAGTTGCGGGAGGTATTTACCTCCACGTGTAAACCTGATGAGAATAGAATATTCCAGAAAGCAAGAAGAAACCCTAATTAGTTGGCTAATAACCCTAGAAGACAAATCGGCTCAAGAGGATAACTTGTATTAGGTTATTAGCCTCCAAAATAAGAAGTCGGATAAAGGAAATATTATATACTAAGTAAATAGGCACCCAGAATGAGAAGTTGGCCCAAACAGTTTTCCAGTTTTAGTATAAATATAGGAGGCCAGTCTTCATTCTGGAAGGCATTCTCAGAACTGCAGAAGCAACACTTGTGCGCACTATAGTTGGCCAGTTTGTCCACAAATTTGGAGGAGAGTTTCCGTTGCAGCTGCTGCAGCTAGCAAATTTTGGTTTTGGTCTGGACTCTCTCTTGGTTATGGTTTGGACTTTCATATCAGCTCTTGTTACTCTTGCTTGGTGCGCTATCCTTGGAGAAAGATGCGCCACCCTTTGTTTGGCTATCTAGCCTAGGGTTTGCTTCCAGAATGATTCTCTGTCAAGGTTAAGGTGCTCGGGGGTGGCTTCGGCCTATGGTTGGGTGACAATAGTGATATTGTCCATGGTTAAATGAGCACATCCATCATATTCTAACAGGAAGTTGGTTCAAAGTTAGTAGATAAATTCAAATCATAATCATATGAAACATCTATGTCATATACATCACCTAAATTTGAATTATCTACATCACCTCCATCCTGTCTTGAGGAACTTTTGGTTTCTGTCTTTCCGACCTCATCGAGACAAACACTTTCAAGTGTTTTTATGAGCCATTTTGGTAGACATTTTTGAGATGGTCCAAGTTGCTTAGTTGATTGAGATGGTGTTGATTTATTATCAAGAATCAACTTTTCAATCCTCTCAATCACATCATCCAAATGAATTCCAGGTTCTGATGAAGTGGTTGGAACATTTTCATGAGGGGAATATGGTGCCTCAAATGAAAAAGGAGATTCCATATATTGAACCAAGATAGGGATCCCCTCTTCAAGACGTGGAATCTCATCATCAAATCCATGATATATCTTTACATGAGTGAATATGCCCATATGATCAAGCTACCTCTCAACAATTTTGTCATTCTTGGAGGATTCAAGAAATATTACATCCCTGGAAATGATGAATTTCATGTTTTCCTCATCGTAAGGGTGATATCCCTTGGTGGTATTTGAGTACCCTAAGAAGATTCACTTCTGACTCATTGCTTCAAGCTTGCTTATTTTCTCCTTAGGAATCAAGGCATAGCAGGTGGAACCAAAGACCCTGATATGCTTCACTGAAGGAACGTGGCCATACCACATTTCATAAGGAGTCTTTTTTTCAAGAGGATGAGATGACACGTTTTTTTCACATAATTTGCACATAGAATAACATCAACCCAAAACATTAATTTTACATTCTTGAAAAACATCATGGAACAAACCATATTTAGGAGAGTCTCATTCATTCTTTCAGCTACTCCATTTTGTTGAGGATTGTATGGAACTATAGCTTGATGTTTGATCCCATGTTGGCTAAGATAGTTTTAAAATTTGTTAGATGTATATTCTCTTCCATTATTAGTGTGAAGACAACCAATATGAGACCGAGCTTCATTGTGAATCCATACATCAAAGTTTTTAAAAGTTTCAAAAGATTATGATTTTTCTTTTAAAAAGTACACCCAACACATCCTGGTGTAATCATCAATAAAATACATGATATATTTAATGCCATTTGTAGAAGGAACTTTCATAAGGCCAAACAAATCAGATTGAATCAATTCAACTTTTCTACATTATTTTGAAGTAGAATCATGAAATGGTTGTTTGCTATGCTTTCCAAGGATATAAGCATCATATTGCTTCAATTTCATAGGAATAGTAGGTGAACCAGAAAATCCATTCTTTCTCAATACATGAAGGTTGTGATAATTAATATGACCAAATATAGCATGCCACAAAAGACTAGATTGCATTGTACCTTCATTATGATGAGAGAGGTATGCAAATTTTTTTGCTTGTGCAGATGTCCCTTTCAACTTTAGTAGTCTTCCATCTTCGATTTCAGTCATGCCAACCATGTTGTCAGAATCCTTCCTTACTTAAACTTTTCCACTGAAGATATGAACATAGTGGCCTTGCTGTCGGATGCACACAAGGGACAACAAGTTCCTTCATAGCTTAGGAAGATAGAACACATTATGCAAAAGAAAATCCAAGAATTCATGAAACTTAAGCTTGTTGGTTCCCATTCCCAAAGGTTTGAGACTCGATTTATCTGCAAAATACATTATTCCATCTATATTGTCATTGAAATCTTTGAAGAAGTCTCTTCGAAATGTGATGTGGGAGGTTGCACCTGTGTCAAGAAGCCATGCATCTCTCCAAGAAGTAAACAAAGTGGTAAACAAATATTTAGTTACTCCTATATTGCAATGGGAAAAAATGTAATGAGAAGATTCAGATGCTTTACCTTTCGTTGGTTCTAAAGTTTTACCTTTGTCTTCTTTCTGATTTTGTCTGTCTTATTTGATATTCTCCCATGGGACTCTATAGTCATTCACTTCATGTGACCCATTCTTTTTGTAATGGGTATGGTGAAGATTGGCTCTCTTTCCTTGGTTGTGTGTACTCCCTGCCTCTAAAAGTCTTTCTTCCACATCCTCTTATGTTTCCTTCTCCTCTAGAAGAATCATGTGGTTGACTCTCCCCTTTATGAGCAAGGCACATTGTCTCATTGATGGAATGATTTGACTTATTTCCAAAGTCTTTCTCATGTTCTACAACTTTCTCCACCAACTTGTCAAATGTGATGGATTTAATTTGACCACTAGCTTGCAGAGATTCAAGGTAGTGAGAATATGTAGGGTAGAGGAACTTATTGAATGATGTGAGGGGGAGGTTTTTCTTCACCCCATTGACATCAATGTCATGCATTATGGATTTAATTTCATAATCTAAATCCATAGGGTCATCATTCTTCAACTCTAGGTTGAAAAGCTTCACCATCAGTTGTATGAGTTCCAATTCTAAGTGAGTGTCATACAAGTTCTTTAATCTCTTCAAAGCACTATAAGAGTCATTAATGGAAGAAATATGGCATCTCACCTCTTTGCTTGTTGTCGCAAAAATCACAACATATGATTTTTGGTCCTTGTCCTTCCATATGACACGTTATTTGTTTGATGTAGGTGTTGGAAATATTGTTGTCATTGATGTCAAAGACACGGGGAGAATTCTGATGTTCAAGATAAATATTGCAAGATGGATTGTTGGAAATATTGTTTTTGGATTTTTGATGATCAGTTTGGATACCCTATCTTTGAGCCTTTTATTAATGAAGATATAGCTCAAATGGGAGCATAGGATATATGGTTGAAAATATTATTTCGAGACCTTTCCGATGGTATATGACACTCCCTCTAACTCCATAGGAATGAGGAGATATGAAGTATTCTATTAGGTCAACCAACCAGAAAGTACAGGTCAACCTAGACGATTTTACAAGTCGACCCCATAAGTGAATGCAAAAACACTATAAATATAGGACATATGTGTGCATTTGAAGAGCATCCAAGCAAGAAGATAAAGTACAAGTGCGCAGAAGAGATATAAGGTGCGCAAGAGGAGTTAGGGAATATTCTTGGGGTCTAAAGGTGTGCAAGAGGAGTTGGGGAATATTCTTGGGGTCTAAAGGTGCGCAAGAGGATTTTTCTTGGAGTTTTAAGTGTGCACTATGAAGGACTAAGGTCTATGATGTTGCAAAGTGTGTTGTTTTGAGGTTGTGATGATGTCGTTTGGAATTATATTTTGGGAATGATGCTATGAGTTTCTCTAGGACATGAAGGATAAGTCTGACTAGGGTTTGAAACTATGTCTAGGGTATGAAGCAAGGAGAGGTGTTGTAGCATGAAAGTTAAGGGTATGATGATGTTGTGAAATGCATGAAGTATGAAGCATGCATGCGAAGTCAAAAGTATTATGTGTATGAGGATCTCAGATTGGTACCTATACATGTATTATTGAGTTGGTGTTCAACTAAGGAGATGGTGTCTCCATTAGGTTGGTGTCTACACAATATCTTGTTGAGTTGGTGCTCAACTAAGGAAATTGGTGTCTTCAATAGGTCGGTGCCTACACAATATCTTGTTGATTTGGTGCTCAACTGAGGAGATTGATGTCTCTAGCAAGTTGGTGCCTACACAATATATTTTTGAGTTGGTGCTCATCTAAGGACATTGGTGTCTCCAGTAGATTGGTTCCTAAAAGATTTATAATAATAGGTTGGTGCATACATACATTTATAAAGATAATTTTTTGTGGTTTTCTCCCACAAGGGTTTCCAAATTAAAATTTTTATACCGTGATTTGAGTTTACATGCATTTAGTGTTTTAAAGTTAATAAATGATTGATGAATGCTCATTTAAAGTAAAAGGTATCTTATACTGATTCACCCCCCTCTTAGTATAAGCATAAGTTCAACAGTAGGAATGGTGGCTCTGCTACTCTTCGACTTTGATTTTGACTTGTCTTATTCTTCATTGGAAGGTGCTACTTCATAGATTCCATTCCACAAGTCATTGAAGATTAGAGTGATTTTGATATTTTTGTACCATTCCCGATAATTCTTTTTACTAGTCAGCACCATGGCAACGATGGAAATGAGATAATGCGTCTTTTTCCACCTTCAAGAACACACAACAACAACAAATTATGAACTATAGCTATGGAGTCTTGGATATGGATGAAAACAAGGAAGTAAGAAATTTGGTTAAGTCTGGTTGTTACAGACAGTAGAGATATCTTGTTCTCTATACTTGCTTCAATTAGGGTTTTGACTACAAAGGAGGATCAAAATAAAAGTTACTAAGGTGTGCCCATTCAAGAGCAATGAAAACTTCCCAATCAACTCCATGTCAAACAGGTTCTTCCAAGAAAATTGTTAGCATCTCAATGTTGTCAATCCTTATTTTCAAACACAAGTGTTACATGCTAGTGCTTATGTTCATAACAATGGGTTCAAGAGCAATCTTGTTTTGTAAAGCCTAATGCATACAATTCGGGGAAGTATTGGAATGATGGGACTACAATGGTTCCATGTACAATCGAAAGGGGCTTGATGGAGCAAAGAGATTTTGAGTGATGCTCAATGTGGTCATCTATAACTGTGGAAATGAAGAAGTATGAATGATCATATCAACCGCAAATTCAATGGAACATTAACTATCTTACACGCCTCCTCAAATTTATCTTTCTCTAGATATATTAATTCTTTCTTAGTTAGAAATCTCTTTGGATTTTTACACACATGAGATACAATTACA
>ML790321.1:42217-54408 GCA_009831015.1 Picea engelmannii | reverse complement strand
GAGGACTGTAGTAACTCCTTAACCAACAAACAAAAAAACTGAACTGAAGCTCCCAGCCTAGTGTCCAAATAAAACCTCAAATCTGAAATAGAATGTTCACAAGAGAAGTCGTACCACAACCAAGAAAAACAAACTGAGGTAGCCACAGCAAAATCAGACTAGGAAGAATGGGGAGAGTGTGTTAGAATGCTAGAGGGAGTTATAGCTAAGGATGGGGTTAGGGCTAGAATAAAAATAATTAAATAATGACATTTTAATTAATAAAAATATTAACCAAAAGTCAAATAAGTCAAAGTGACTTATAAAACCCCAACACAACATTAAACAAGAAAGGAAACAAGATCAAGCAAGAGCGGAACAAAAGACAAAGTCAAGGGGGTTCCTTTCAATGGCAAAACATGTCCACATAAGTCTCATAATTGTTTATAAACTTTTATCATCACTGCATAAGGGGAAACATCTATGATGTGGTCATGTCCATCTTCGTGGCTGCTCCTAGGTCTCATGGACCATCCTGGGAGAGAGTAAGAAGATCACACATCATCACATCTTGGTACACAGCCAAGAACTACCTGGTCCAAGACCAGGGTACCCTAGAACACATTTGGGGGCCCTAGAACATATCTAGGGTCTTTCATCCACCAAGGTACAAGACCAAGGATCAACCCAAGCGTTTAAGATCACATATACTATATGTGAGCTAGCTCACATATAGTATATGTGAGCTAGGATTCCCTGGAACACATCTAGGGACTTACATTATCAACCACCTAGGAACATATCTAAGGATCAATCCAAGCACCGAGCAAGGATCCCTGGAACACATCCAGGGGCCCTAGAACACATCTAAGGACTTATATCATCAACCACCAAGGATCAATCCAAGCACCGAGAAAGGATTCCCTAGAACACATCCAGGGGCCCTAGAAGACATCTAGGGACTTATTGCTTGGTCCTTGACCAAAAGCAAAACAATATACTGGGGCCCCTCATTAGGGTCTTTTTCCATGGCTCTAACTGCTTGGTCCCAAACCAAGAAACCCCAGGAGTGCACTGGGGGCGCTCACTAGGGTCTTTTTCCATGGCTCTAACTGCTTGGTCCCAAACCAAGAAACGCCAGGAGTGCATTGGGGGGCCTAGATCTCAACTAGGGTCTTAGCTATCCTCCGAAGAATGGCTCTTGCAGCTACACTAATTTCAACACTCCCTCTCAGCAAGAGAGGCATTCTCAGCAACACCAAGTTTGTCTCAAAAGTACACATACTTTGTCAATGACAAAAGGCTTGGTCAAAATATCTGTGGTTTGTTCCGCTATCGGAACATACTGAATACTGAGAATGTTCTTCTGCACTATGTCCCGAACATAGTGATATCTCATCTCAATGTGTTTCGTTCTGTCATGAAAAACATAGGAACCACAGAGAGCTTTACACAGCTCTAGTTATCACAATGGATTACTGTGGGTTCCAACTCAGCACTGAACAAATCTGAGAGTATCTTTCTGAGACACACTGCTTCTCTACTAGCAGCACTTGCAGCAATGTATTTTGCCTCTGTAGTGCTCTGAGCTATGGAGCCATGTTTCCTGTTCGACCAGGAGATCATAGTTGAACCCAAACTGAAACAATATCCAGAAGTACTCTTCTGGTCCACTGTACTGCCCATCCAATCTAAATATGTATATCCATGAAGCATTACACCTCCACTGGAGGTGTATCTAAGCCCATAGGTTATAGTCCCCCGAACATATCTGAGAATATGTTTGGCAGCAACCATATGAATATGTTTCGGTTCACACATGAACTGGCTGAGGGCATTCACTGCATAACATATGTCCGGTCTGGTATGTACTAGATACATCATGGACCCAATGATCTGACGATAAATGGTGGGGTCTTCTGGATCTGAACCTGTAGCTTGATCATGTAGCTTCTTTAGGTTAGAAATCATAGGTGTGGTCATGGAATTATAGTTCAACATGCCAAATCTGCGAAGCACATCAATTGCATACTTGCTTTGTGAGAGAAATATATCACCATGTTTTTGCCACACCTCTAAGTTGCCAAGAAAGTAATGCATAAGACCCAAGTCCTCCATTTCAAATTCTGCTGAAAACTCCCTCTTAGTCTGGACTCTGAGCTATCAAATGAACAGATCATTCACATATAATACTAAAATAACAGGATGATTTTGTACAATCTTTATATAAATATTGGGATCTTCTATACTCTTGGTGAACCCAAGACTCTGAAGAAAACTGTCAATTCTTCCATACCAAGCTCTTGGAGCTTGTTTCAATCCATACAAGGCTTTCTTTAGCTTTGCAGAAATGGGATTCTTTCCCATGTATCACAAAAACCCCAGGCTGCTCGATATAAACCTCTTGCTCAACTTCACCGTTAAGAAAAACAGTCTTAACATTCATCTGGTGAAGTTTGCAACCAAAAACTGCAGCAAGAGATATAATGATTCTGCTGGAAGTATACCTGGTAACGAGAGCAAAGATCTCGTCATAGTCAATTCCTTCTAGCTTTGAATTTATCAAAACTGCCATCTGTTGTATGTCATGGCCTAACTCACATACTGGAACTGCTCCCTCTAAGTCTCATAATATGTCTGCCTCCCTGCATTTGCAAACTGGCTCCCTCTGAACCTACAAGATCCTTTGACTTTGATCCGGTGTCATATCTCTTCAAGATGTACTTGGTGTCAGTACCAAGTTTAATATGAAAAGTTGAGTCAAACTTAGTGAGCTCATGTGCCAAGGATAATGGCTCAATTACAATCTCAGGACTATCGATTAAAAAGGGATATCTGTAGGGTTCCCAAAACGAGGGAGAAATACCCCAACTACCAAGATAATTTGTTGGACTCCTATATCGGGGATAATAGTCCATCATACTGCCTAGCTTATATCAACAAGTATACGCTGAGATCGTAGCTTCCTTGATCATGTAACCAAAATTTAATTGAGATTCTGACAGTAAGATAATCACAGCTCTTCTTGTTGTCTTTAGTAGTCACATACTTATTTTAAATTCAGTGATTAAATGCAAATGAAACACACCTGGACTCCAAATTTCCACTTCAAGATATTACTCACCAAGATGAATCCTGACATCATTCAAATATGACAATAATTCTCTTCTTCAACAGATTCATGCATTAAACCAAAAATATCAGCAAGCCGGTGGAGGAGCATGCGATGATAGAACACCATAGGCTTAAGCTCCAAAATATCCTTTGAACCTTTATTTTGCAACTTAGAAATCAACTGACCAATAAGGATTATATCAACAGTAACAGGAATCTCCCAAATGTGACTATACTGCCCTCATAAAATAAATGCAAATTATGTTTCAAGAAAACTGATAAATGTCTCTTCTGCAGATAGAATAAGATGTTTATAAGGTAAGTTAACTTTGATAAGCCTAGCTATCTCCCCAACCATCGATAATGGATCCAAGGCATGTAAAGACTTTAAAAAAACTTTTGACTGTTGCTGAATTTGGTTGACTGGGTGCAATTCAGGCAACAAGGAAAGAGAGGAAGGCCATCATATTACGATTGTTCAATCAGCCGGTCTTAGAATATCAAAAGATTATGAGATTAATAAAAACTCATCGGTCGTAGCTTCTGCTATTTGCCAAGAACATGCCCTCAATAGCCGTCATCGAAGACCTTCTTTTGTCAATCAACCAATAGGAGCTCTAAATCCTTCACATGAATATTGATCCTTAACAAGAAAGGATTAGGTAAGTTACCCACCATCATTCTAGGTTAATTTAACTTGATTTTCTTCTTGAAGGATTTCATTAGGTGTTTTCAACAAAAGAAGAAAATTGCACCACTTGATCAATGCTTTCTGTAGGTTCAGAAAACTGATGACATTGCACTCTTTAAGTAATCAGAAAACTGTTTTAAATGCAATCAACCACTATAATTTTCAACTTGTCTTGTTCTTTTCAAACAAAGTATTTTGAGTTTGTTGAAGAGATGGAGGCTAGACATATTTTTCTCTTCCACAGAAGAGATATCACTTCAAGTTCAGGTACAGATGAGATGTGGAGCTTTCAATATTTCTTCAGTCTTAAAAAAAATCATCATCCATATTTAAAACATGGTCTTAAGGCAATGCCCAACCTGCTTAAAAAAAATGTGTATCAAACATACCATTACCTCCTCTGAAACTCAGTTTTCTTTCTGCAATAGGTCAAGTCTGAAATCAGTCTCCTTTTCACTACAAAGATCTTGCCTTAGATCTGTACTTGAATTGCCTCAGTCTTTTAGGATAGGTCTGCAATTTTCCTTTGACCTGTAGTGGTTGCGGTTGGTGCTGGAGGTAGTTTCTAGAAGGATTAGGTCTCCTTATTTCTGTAGAATGTCATCCTCAAGCTGCCTCAAGAATTGATCTAGATCTGAAATTGGATTGCCCAAAACAGGGCTGGGAAATGTTGTTGGTAAAGTCCATAAGGGCTTGGACCAGCTCCTATAATCAACCCAGATCTGTTGTTCAATACTCTCAGATTTGACTTGGACTTGTGGCTGCCTCAGTCTTAGAACAGGCCGAGTTCTAGAGTCTTAGATGAGTAATGATGGAGTCATACTGTAAACAAGATAAAATAAGCTAACTGCTGATCTGCAAAAACAATCCCTTAGATGTGGATCTATGCAGGCTCAAAAATCTGCCACAAATGAGCTCTTTTCACACCCTACGCTTTGATACCATGTTAGATTTTAGGTAAAAATAGAAAACAATAATATCTTTTCAAATCTCTAGGCATTGAAGGATGTACCTATCACATGTAGATGTTGTCCCCTTCAATATGCTCAGAAATTACCTTAAAGTCATGGATCAAACTCTAGGGTTATGATTATCTATCATGATATTAGGTAGATTGTTTTGCCAAGGAGGACCACATACAGAGCTGATGCAAACACCCACAACAAATTGTCTGAAACTGAACTGTAGTACACTACAGCAACAAAACCCTTCAAGCCAAAGAAGGTACCAACAAAATAGAGACAGCAGAGAGAAACCCTTCAAGAGGGAATGCACCAGCAAATAGGGACAGCAAATAGAAGCCTTTCAAGAGGGAATGCACCAGCAAATAGGGACAACAAATAGAAGTCCTTCAAGAGGGAATGCATTGGCAAATAGGGACAACAAATAAAGAGGGAGGAGCAAAAGACTGCCTAGAAGGCAGTGACACCCTATACATAGTGGCAGCAAGGAGATGGGAGGCCACCGTACCCTCACAACAACCAGCAACAAACAAATGAAGGGGCCAAGAGAAGGCAGCGACACACACAACAGTACTAGGAGAGTCCGCGGCTCCAACACCCAGCCAAGGAGAAGTTCGCGGCTCCAACACCCAACCAAGGAGAAGTCCACGACATGCACAGGAAGGTCCACGACAATCAAGGGAAGACCCACAGCAGTCAAGGAGAGGTTCACAGCATGCACATACAGCCAAGGAGAGGACTGTAGTAACTCCTTAACCAACAAACAAAAAAACTGAACTGAAGCTCCCAGCCTAGTGTCCAAATAAAACCTCAAATCTGAAATAGAATGTTCACAAGAGAAGTCGTACCACAACCAAGAAAAACAAACTGAGGTAGCTGCAGCAAAATCATAATAGGAAGAATGGGGAGAGTGTGATAGAATGCGAGAAGGAGGATTTCCTTTTATAGATAAGGATGGGGTTAGGGCTAGAATAAGAATAATTAAATAATGACATTTTAATTAATAAAAATATTAATTAAAAGTCAAATAAGTCAAAGTGACTTATAAAACCCCAACACAACATTAAACAAGAAAGGAAACAAGATCAAGCAAGAGGGGAACAAAAGACAGTCAAGGGGGTCCTTTTCAATGGCAAAACATGTCCACATAAGTCTCATAATTGTTTATAAGCTTTTATCATCACTGCATAAGGGGAAACATCCATGATGTGGTCATGTCCATCTTCATGGTTGCTCCTAGGTCTCATGGACCATCCTGGGAGAGAGGAAGAAGATCACACATCATCACATCTTGGTACACAACCAAGAACTACCTGATCCAAGACCTGGGTACTCCAGAACACATTTGGGGGCCCTAGAACATAGTTAGAGTCTTTCATCCACCAAGGTACAAGACCAAGGATCAACCCAAGCATTTAAGCAAGGATTCCCTCGAACACATCCAGGGGCCCTGGAACACAACTAGGGACTCACATCATCAACCACCTAGGAACATATCCAAGGATCAATCCAAGCACCGAGCAAGGATTCCCTGGAACACATCCAGGGGCCCTAGAACACATCTAGGGATTTATATCATCAACCAGCAAGGAACACATCCAAGGATCAATCCAAGCATCGAGCAAGGATTCCCTGGAACACATCTAGGGGCCCTAGAACACATCTAGGGACTTACTGCTTGGTCCTTGACCAAGAACCCCAACAATATACTGGGGGCCCTCACTAGGGTCTTTTGTCATGGCTCTAACTGCTTGGTCCCAAACCACGAAACCCCAGGAGTGCACTGGGGGCCCTAGATCTCAGCTAGGGTCTTAGCTATCCTCCGGAGAATGGCTTTTGTAGCTACACTAATTTCAACATCAACATCTTCAGACTCCTACTACACTTTGGTTTGCTACAGTGAAACTTTTTAGGGATGTCACCTTTATGATCCCACCACCCACATGGTGGTGAATATAGAGAAGTTATTTTTAACGAGGTTCCTAGTCATGGTCTGCCAAGATCTCTTCCATTACTTCTTTCAGCAGATTGTTCAGTTGGATCTCAACGTGCTTCAATGGATCATGCTTCCTCTCATCACCATGCAGGTCCTACTCTAGATGATTCCTATTGTGTTTGACTGGACCTTTCTCTTTCATGGTATGATGTTGGTCTTCTCTCTACTTCTACAAGTACTCTCTCAAGTACTCCTTTTATAGTGTTTGGCTAGACTCCTATGATTGATGAGAACCCTGTTAATGACTTATCTAGTTTTCCTATTGCAGATGTCTCTTCACTTCTTCAGGATACTCTCATCAGTGGCTCATCCAGTCCTCATGTTGCAGATGACAATGTTCTTGTCAGAGGCTCATCCAATGCCCATGTTGCAGATGACTATGTTCTTGTCACAGGCTCATCTAGTGCTTGTGTTGCAGATGACTTCTCATCTATTCTAAATGCTCTTGACAGTTCGACTCCATTATTCAGTCATGAATACGGAGACAGCTTACATGATTCACATGCACTGATTAATCTTTGTTTGGATAGGTTAAGGCTTGTACCTAAGTGGGCTATCTCCACTCTTGTTGATGCAACAAAGTTTCTTGCTAGTCCATCTACATGCTATCAAGAGGAATCTCCTCCATTGTACTACAACATCTCTGACCTAAATCTTGTTAAATTTGGCAGCATCGACAGTCATTCTCCAATGAGAGGCCATATGGACCACTCCGAGGCTAGCCAGGGATATTTGGAGAATCAACCTGTCTTGTGAGGTATTGACAAAATCCAAGGGGAACGTACAACCTCTATTAGTCAAACCAAAAGTCAGGACGAACAAGATGCTATGTAAGTCTAATGAAAAAGTCAGGGGGGAACGTACAACCTCTATGAGTATAGACAGTCTAGTGCAAAAGTCAAGGGGAACGCACAACCTTTGTGAGCATAAACAGACTAGTGCAAAAGTCAGGAGGAACGTACAACCTCTGTGAGCCTAGTCAAGCTTTGTGATCCATGAGCAAAAGTCAAGGCATCTAGCAAAAGTTAAGTTGAATATAAAATTCCTATGAGCTGGAAACAAACGATATTCCTAATATTGCAAATGATATAAATGTATTGATCTAGTGCATTGGCACGTGTAACATTATCCACCATGAAGAGAAATTTGAATTGCCTTGTAAAGAGTCGAGTTGTAGAAGTCAAAGTTGCATGTCTAAGTCAAAGACATTGTTGTCAAGTTGTCGCATGTTGCATGTTGCATGCATGTCTAGTTGCATGTTGCATGCATGATATGTGCATGCTAAGTTAGTACGCATGCATGCCAAGTCAAGGGTGAGTTGTAACTGAAGTCTCAAGTCTAGTTCTATTTTCGAACTAAAGTGTGAAGCTGAGTTATGTTAAAGCATGCAAACAAGTTCCTAATTCGCGCCATCTACTTATTCTCTTCACTCCTTTATAAGCAGAGGTCGACCCCTCTCTTCCACACAATGGTTATGCAGGGTAAGGGTGAATGTAGAGACAACATATAGAGGTGCATATCAGCATACATAGGCAGCATATAAAGGTGCATAACAGTGTTGTTATAGCAGCATATAGAGGCAGTATAAAGGCGCATAACAGTGCTGTCATAGCAACATATAAAGATGCATAACAGTGTTGTCATAGCAGCATATACATGCAGTGTAAAGGCGCATAACAGTGTTGTCATAACAGCATATATAGGCAGCATAAAAGGCACATAACAGTGTTGTAATAACAACATTTAGAGACAGCATATCAGAGGCGCATAACAGTCAATTACAGGCAGCTTCAACAATCCATATCAGAGTTGATACATCTCGGTCTTTGAAAGCAACTCGGATACGTCTATATCAACAAGGTCTCTTAGTTCTCTGTCAAGTCAGAATCAATTTGGAAAGCTCTTTAAGAGCAGAGTTTTCATGGTGGATGTTTGTAAGTGATCTTACATTATTAATGCAATAAAGGAATATCGTTTGCTGGGGTTTTTCTCCCTGTACGGGGTTTCCCCAGGGTATATGTGTTGTTGATGTGCATGCTTACGTATCTACATGATTGTTGCTATTCAGTTATGATTCTATATTGTTGAAATGTATTAAGCTGAAATCAAAGTGTTGAAGAATTCAAAGAAATAATCCGCTTAAGAAATCAAGCTCAAAATTTAACATGATATCAGAGCTTAGGGTGTGTTAAGCTTGTTGAAGTGCAACAATAGGTACACACAGATCCAAGCAAGCTTGATTAAGTTTCCAGTGTGAGGTCCATGGCATCCTTCATTTAGTCAGGGTCGAGGATAGGCTCGAAGGAGCTGCCAACTTCAATGTGTGGAAGCTCTGGATAACAAATATCTTGCAGGAGCATGATCTTGAGTAGTATGTGACCACAGTGGTAGAGAAACCCACTACTAATGTAGGAAGAGCGATCTTCAAGAAGAGTCAAGCAAAGGCCAAACGAATCATCTTTGACTCAGTCAAAGACAGTATAATGCTGGCAATGACTTCGTTAATGACTGCCAAGCACTGTATGGATACCTTGGTGAATCTGTATGAGAAATAGGCTCCAAGTCAGAAGAGGACACTTAAGCACAAGCTTAAATATTTGAAAATGGAGAAAGATGAATCAGTAGCATCTTTTTGTTCCGGGATAGCCCAGATCAGAGATCAGCTTTTGGTCACAGGGGTGACAATGGACGATGATGATTTAGTGCAAGCCATATTTGATGGTCTTCCTTCTTCATGGGAGACCTTCTTATCTAGCGTAAGTGGGAGAGAGATTCATCCCACGTTTTAGAGATTATGGCATGATTGCCTCCAAGAGGAGAGTCGCACTGCTACCAGGAGTGAGCCAACGAAAGAAGAGCATTCAACTTTAGCATCAAGATTCAAGGGAAAGAAGAAAGGCACTTTCCAGAAAGGTTCTCAGAGGAAGCCAAACACCAAAGGTACATTCAAAGGCAAGAGTATTGATACATTTAAAATTAAATGTTTTAGTTGTAATAAGTTGGGTCATTTTGCTAAAGACTGTTGGTTTAGAAAGAAATATCCAAGGAAAGGGAAACATCATGCATCAACTGCTGAGGATGATGAATCCAAAAGAAAACAGAAAAGTCCTTCTAATGAGAAAGAAAATAGAAAAGAATATTACTTGGTTTTTGCCTTATCCAATTCAGTTTTCATGGGGCCGAAAACTTGGTTAGTAGACAGTGGTGCATCAAAGCACATGATAGGGTACAAGGAGATCTTCTCAGATTTCAAGACAAAATCTTTTGCAAAGCAGGTTGAGCTTGGGGATGACAAATGTTACAAGATAGAGGGAGTAGGCTCTATTTCCTTCAGATTGAAATCTGGGGCTAGACTTCATGTTGATAAAGTATTATATGTTCCAGGGTTCAAGAAGAATCTTCTATCAGTTGCAACCCTTGAGGACAAGGGATATTGGGTGATCTTCAAGGACAAAAAGGTACTACTGTGGGCTCAAGGTAGCCATTTGAGTACAACATAACCCATTGGGATACTTAGAGGAGGATTGTACGTTGTGACAGGACAATCCATTCAGGCATTGGCTCATGATGCGACTAGCTCCAGCGAATTGTGGCATAGAAGACTTGGTCATCTTCATTATAAAGCACTTCCAAATCTGCAGAACATGGTATGTGGCATGCCCTCTATTTCCCTTAGTAAAAACGAAATTTGTAAATGATACATGCTAGGTAAAAATATAAAGAAAGTATTTACTAGTAGTGATAGCAGAGCTCAGGGCATCTTAGATCTGGTTCATTCTGATGTATGTGGTCCCATGTCATCTCCCTCACTCAATGGTTGTTTGTATTATGCCATTTTTATTGATGATTACTCAAGAAAATGTTGGATATATTTCCTTAAACTAAAAGTGACACATTTGATAAATTCAAAGAGTGAAAAGCCTTTATTGAAAAGCAGACATGGAAACACATCAGAACCCTTATAACAGACAATGGAGGAGAGATTGAATCTCTCCAGTTTGAGGATTTCTACAAGTCAGCAGGAATCAAGAGACAATTGACCGTGCCATATAACCCTTAGCAAAATGGAGTTGCTCAGAGGAAAGATAAGACAATTTGTGAGGCAGCAAAAGCCATGATGTTTGACCAGGATCTGCCAAATTCTTTATGGGAAGAAGCTACCTCCACTGCCGTGTATATTCAGAACAGGTGTCCACATGCTATCTTGAAGGACAAGACTCCTAAAGAGGTCTTCTCAGGGATCAAACTTGAAGTAAGGCATCTAAGGATATTTGGGTGTCCAAAGTATATTCATGTCCCTAAGGAAAAGAGGACAAAGATGGAACCCTCAGGCAAGAAAGGGGTTTTTGTGGGGTACAGTGAGAACTCCAAGGCTTACAGGATTTATGTACCAGGTCAGAGGCAGATAGAGGTAAGAAAAGATGTGACTTTCCATGAGGAAGCCGCATTCAAAAAATCCAGAGAGTTTCAACAGGAATCAAAAGAAGTTCAGCCAGCTTCACCCTCTTTTGAAGATGAAGAGTCAGATGATTAGAGGGAGGAACCACATGAAGGGCCAAGTGATGAGCCCCTAGAACCTGCTGAAGAGTTAGAAAGAACTCTTGAAGAACCTCCAGCCAAAAGAAAGCCATGGTGGCTTAAAGAAACAGTGCGGGAAGCAGAAAGGATAACTGCTCCCAAAGGAACTTTTAGGGAAAGTAAGAGGCCTCATAGGTTTGGAGGCTATGTTGCACTAATGAGCAACATCAGTGATGCCGAACCTTCTTCATTTGAAAAAGCAGATAAATTACAAGTATGGAAGGATGCCATGCTTAAGGAATATAGGTCCATTCTAAAGAACAATGTTTGGGACATTGTGCCCAGGCCAAAGGAAAAATCAGTGGTCTCTTCCAAATGGATCTATAAGATCAAACATGCAGTTGATGGGAGTGTGGAAAAGTTCAAAGCAAGATTTGTAGCCAGAGGTTTCACTCAGAAAGAAGGAATCGACTACGAAGAGACTTTTGCCCCTGTAGCCAGGTATACCTCCATTCGAACTATTATTACTTTAGCTTTCGTTCTTGGTTGGAAGCTACATCAGATGGATGTAAAAACAACATTCTTGAATGGAAAGATTGAACAGGAGGTCTTTGTGGAACAACCAGATGGTTTTGTATTTCATAACAAAGGCACTCATGTATGCAAGCTAAGGAAGGCCTTGTATGGTCTTAAGCAGGCTCTCAGAGTTTGGTATGACAGGATTGATGGATTTCAGTAAAGTGATGTTGATGCAAATCCGTACTTCAAGGTAAGAGGTAACCAATCTATTATACTAATCCTGTATGTTGATGATCTCTTTCTAACAGGAGATGAAGGGCTAATAGCCTGGTGTAAGAGGGAGCTAACCTCAGAATTCGAGATGAAAGACTTAGGCTTGATGCATTACTTCCTAGGATTGGAAGTGTGGCAA
>ML790321.1:25215-37369 GCA_009831015.1 Picea engelmannii | reverse complement strand
TGTAATCATAGAAGGTCCTTTTGAAGGTCAAATATGATATTGAAATGGTTAACCAAACAGCCAAATTTCATACAGCCTTACAGTTCAATGTGATTTAAATGCCCTGTAATCATAAAAGGTCCTTTTGAAGGTCAAATATGATATCGAAATGGTTAACCAAGGGGCAGAATATCCCGAGAACATATATATATTCATTAAGGGCCAAAGTCTCTAGACATATGCTTAATTATTATGCCCACGAGACTGTATGAAGAGCAATTAAAACAAAAATTTGGAAATTTCCAAAGAAGAGCTGGAATTGGATGACTTCATCAATTTTACATGTTTGCCAGGTTTTGTAATATTCTGGTCCTTGAAGGAAAATATTACTCTAGATTGCAGGGTTGGTGAGAATTATACTGAATGAAGCCCTTCATACCAATGCCTGACAACCATACTCGATCTAAGCAGTCTGGGTGCAGGTACAGGTACAGGTCACCCTGGGTGTAGGTGCAGGTACATGTACGGATAAACACAGTACCCAACAAAATGCTCTTTTAAAAGGGAGGACCACAACCGCTAAGGATCCACACTTGGAAACAGCATAGTCTAAACGTTCTACCTTTTGGCTCTTTTCTGGTAATTTTTTCCATTTGATTTTGCTTGAAATCCGATGAGGAATGGTTGGATCTGCAGATTTGAGTGGATAAGTTTGTATAATCGGAGTGTTCCTGGGATTTTTCAGCACACTGAATTCATTTATACATTCAGAAATGTAATTTAAACAATAGAAAATAGCAATTTTGTCCAAATTTACATCGCCGGATTCCGGCCAAAAAAACAAAAGGTAGAACATTTAACCAATGCCCTTGGAAACCGCCACAATTTAAACCTCGCCCTTTAAAATGGGAGGACCGCAATTGTTAAAGAGCCATACTTGGCAACAGCCTGGACGCTGGAAGAGAGAGACACACACACACATATATATAAGGTAGGCAGGGAACAGTACTGGTCTTCTAGGTCAAGGGTACTTAGATCATTTGCAACACCATTGTTACAACTAAATTTCAACAAAACAAATAATGGGAACCCATTCTAACCATATGAAATTCCCCTAAAAAACTATTCACAACAAACTGTCACCCGCCCACATACACAAATAAACAGGATGCAGGGTGCAAGTGCAGGTACTCCATGTCAGGGGTACTTAGATCATTTGCAAAATTCTTGCTAAAACTAAAATTCAACATTATAAGTTATGAGAACCCATTCTAACCACATGCATTCTCTCGGAAAGTATTCACAACATACTGTCCCATAGAAATAACATAAGACACGAGCTTGTGATCTAACAGTCATGTAGGGGATTTGCCAAACGCAGGTCTCAGGTACTATCCTCACTAGTCACAAATTATAACTGTGCACTCTAGCAGTAACCGATATTCCGGTAGGCTACCTTTGAATCCCATTCCTGGGGTGATAGTAATTATCAAGGCTACCATTAGGATTCTCGAGGGCCGGGGGAAATAGTGATTATCTAGGCTACCTACCCTTGAGAATCTAGTGGGCAGGCTATCATTTAATTCTCTGGGTCGGTACTGATTATCATGGCTAATAGCATTGGGATTTTTCTGTTGGGCACCTATCTACTCAGAGGTTGGATTTGTAGTAATTGCACTTAATGATGCCAAGCCATAAATAAATATTAATTTATTAAAAAGAACAACAAAAACTGGGTCCTGTAAAAAAATCAAAATTCGAAAAACCCAATTCATAAAATGTAAAATATAAGCTAGTTACCTCTTGCAGGGAGTGTCAAGGCCGGGTATATGGCGAAGATCAGAACACAAAACCTGCAGATGGGGACAATCTGTGCGAGCTTCCACCCAGCCCGATGCACTTCCGTAGCTTTGTTCCTGTCATAATTTTGCAAAATTTTACTGCATACCCAATTTCTGTTAAAGCTCCATTCGAACTCAGAACCATAAAAATGTTTACCTGGACGGAGGAAGTTGAAGGAGAAGCCATTGAATACTTTCGTATATAATTGGCTGCTGTGGGTTAAGATTATACCGTTTATCAAATTTGAAGCGTTTCCTTTGAAGGATCTGTAAGTTGTAAGTTGAGAGAACCTTCTTGGTTGATATATGTTATATCAATAAAATATAATAAAAATCCAACACAGATTCATAGCGATCATATTGAATGCAATATATGTTTGGAAATATATTTGATTTGAAATGTTTAGAATTATTATAATATTAAAATAATGTTTTTATTTAATTATATAAATGAAAAAATTAAGGAAGTTGTTATGTAGGTTTTCACAAGTAGTTATAATGTTATTGAGGTTTTTGAATCCAAATTATGTGTGGAGTTTTGAAACGTTTAAGGTTTCCAGTGGATTAAGATAAATATATAGCAGAAAAATGGAAAATGTCTTTAATGAATTGTAAGTAGTGGTTGGTATAAGGTAAATTAATCAGGTGAACTAGGAGGAGGAAGGAAAAGAATAATTAAAAGTATTAAAAATATGGTTGGAAAAATAATGAGGTAATAAAGAAAAGGCCAAAGATGAAAATATTTGTTAAGAATAAAATAATGAAGAAGGAGATAATAATGGAGTGGGCTAATTGGGGAGCAATCTTCCCTCACTAGTTACTTTCCTATAAGTTTTGGGCGATACAGTTTTGAATTTCCAGTCGATCTAGAAGTCTGATTGGTTTTCTAAGCATTTGGGTTGGTTTAAAATGGGGCAAAATCCCTGGCAAGGTTTTGAAATGAATGGAACTTTCATCCATGCCAAACTCTTAGGAAGATTAAAGATAAAGTAATGAAATAGGGAGATAATGATTAAGAATGGGTAATTAATTAGATTAGTAAAATGAGAAGTATATGGAGTGATTTGGTTAAGAGAGATAAGAATATGAATATAGGTGAATAAATATAATGGGAAAATCTAAATAGTTTATAATTAAATTGAGGGGAGAAAAAATCCATTAGGTCGGCATTCAACATGGAAATAAAACATATACTAATAAAACATGATAAGTGTTTAAAACAAGTTTAAGAATAGTTCATAAATTTATTCGGCTCTCATTTTTATTGCACTAAAGTTACATTACAGGTCTATTATACAAAACATCATGTCCAATACACATTATCTAAGGTTTTGACATAACATCTTGAATTGTTCTAAGTTCAATTCAACAATGTTCAATTTGGAAATAAATATTGCTTATCAAATCTAATATATCAGTTGATCATTAAGGAGTGTTTGCAACAAATATCATTCCAATATGCTTAACATTAAGTCCAAATATAACCTAATATCTACTTTCCACCTACAAATTAAATTAAACATTTAGCTTCAACCTCACCTTCTAGTGCCCAACAACCAACCTTAAACGTACAATATAAAACAATCAATGATCATAATTCATTAACTTTATCAAATCAATCCCGTAGGATAATTAAACATTTCAGAAGTGCAAGGATCAACAACGAGAATTTTATAGTCATTGGATCGTATAATCAAACCAATCTTAGACACAAAATTCCATAATTCAAGTATGTGATCCATGCCAATGACCATCCACCAATAAAATTTTATTGTAGAGTACTATAAATCTAATCTATCATACATAGAAGCACCATTTATGCATTATACAATTCCAAACTGCTCAAAAATTGATTGTCAACACTCGCTCAGAGATGTCATAACACTCGATATCATAAACTATATTCTTTTCTAGTTTTTTTGTTCATTGTCACATATATCAATTATGTTTTTTTCAAGTTTTTTGTTTGTTGTCACATACTTTTCTATTTCCTCGTTGGTCTACATTGTAACCTCTATTGTTCTACATTGTTCATATGTTTAAAGGGTTTTGCAGTCATGGTAAGAGGGAATTTTGATGCTCGTATAAGGAGGGCAAGAAGGCCATTGACAAGCAATGCCCAATGACAACACTTTGCCTTAGATGAAGAGTTAAACTAAGTTGATGAAGAAGAGAATATAAATGTGTATGTTGAAGAGCATAACAAGGCAAAGGTTGAAGGTGTTGTTCTTCTATCAATTACAATACAAAGTGACAATTCAAGCAAGAAGATCAATATTATCACAGGTTGGACAAAAGAGGATTTGATAAAGGCAATTGACAATGTTGAATTCAATGGATACTCAGTAGGAGCAACTACAAAAAAAATTGGAATTGCACCAACATCATAGCATTATTGGCTAAATGGTCGCACACATACAAAGAACAAAGGCCCTATTATAGTGTTAATTGAATAAGAGGTGGAAGAAATAGTTGTTTGGTGTAAGGAGATGGTTGAAATGGGCCATGGGTTGGAGTTGTTATAATTGAAGGCCAATGTTGCTCAAATGTGTAAGTCAAGGATGAATCCATTCAAAGATGATTTCTTGCGAAAACATGGTGGGCATGATTGAAGAAAAGGCATCCAAAGCTTGAATTATGACCAATGGATAGCGTAGATAGAGACAAAGCTTTGCATTTGCACCTTATAGTTGTGACCAAGTTCATTGACCATTTTTCCAAGGCATATGAGGAACATTCATATAGTCCACAAACTATATGGAATTGTGACAACATTGGTTTATAACTTGGAAGCAATCATGGTAGCTAGTAATTGCTAAGAGAGGGAGCAAGAATGTGCCAAAAGTGCTCTCTGAGAGCAAAGAGTGGATAACTATATTATGTTATGTAAATACAATTGATCTATCAATCCCTAGGTTCTATTTTTTAAAGGGGAAGAAAACTCTTAAGAACTATATCAACCACTGTGAGCTAAGAGTGTCAATGGCTATGCATTCCAATGCATGGATGACTTAATAATTGTTTATGAATTGGATTTATCATT
Organism: Picea engelmannii; assembly: GCA_009831015.1. Lineage (NCBI taxonomy): Eukaryota > Viridiplantae > Streptophyta > Pinopsida > Pinales > Pinaceae > Picea > Picea engelmannii. The sequence goes on along the minus strand of ML790321.1, from coordinate 32,506 downwards.
TTGATGCTTTTGTACTTGGTGGTGTCTCATATACTAACATACACTTGTTGATTTTTGATAACCATGGCAGTGACATAGGTTTACAAACCATGGAGGAGGAAAACAAGGTAGGCATAGACTTGTTGACTTTGCATACACACTACTCATAGGTTGCAACCCCTAGGTGTGAATGTGTTTGGGCCTTTTAAGAATTACTTCAGGTTCGAGATAACTTCATCGATGGAAAATACCCTAGGGATAGAGGTAAAAAGGTTTGAATTAGGAAAAATTTCCAGTAGAGATTTTCAAAGGACTCATACACCCTCTAATATCAACACTAGATTTAGGCAAATTGGAATCACTAAATTATGATGCTCTTACCAATGATATGGTTTGCATCCAAGATTTTGATATACACAGTGAGGAAAATGCAAATGTTGTGGTGAACATGTTGAGCATATCTCAAGGACATTTCCATCTCAAAACACATGTCGACTCTAAGAACATTATCAATACAAAAATTCATGAAAATTTTCAATATTGTCATCGATTTGGTCATGTGGTGACAAAATGCTTCAATCTCCATCCTAGTCTTCATTGTGGGAAGACAAACCATCTTTCAGACAAATGTCAAAAGAAGAAGAAGCTTCAGAAATGAACACTTCACTATAGTTGGATTGGTGCTTGGCGATGGCATCTAGCGACCAATATTTCGTGAAAGTCTTACCATCAAGTTTAGACACAAGTAAAGGCATATTTAAATGGTGAATTTGCAAAAGTAGATGGATTTGAATGTCTTCAATCAATTGTTATAGATGATGATTTTGGGCATGGGGAGTACATTGATGAGTTAAAATGGTTAGTGGTAAATTGAAACCACCAAATGAAGTGAAAATGGTTAGTGGTCAACCAAAATCACCGGATACAGTGATGAATTGGTTAAGGATAACCCACAAGAAAACCCATGACGTCTCACCTTTTAGCTGACAAAAGGGGAATATTGATGACGATTGTCAGAATTCAAGTTTCGACAATAACAAACAAAACATCAAATAAGAAACAACAATATGTAGAAGGAATACTTAGACAAACCAAATGACAAATGGGTAACAACAATAACAACAAGAGCATTGCAAATATTTTATCACTTGTGATAAATTGCCAATTTGGGCACTTTGAGGTTTTTGCTACTTGTCATATATTTATGTGACATGCATTGATGTGATCGAGTTTTCCTTGCCACATGGTTGATTTAGGATTTGAACCATTCTAGCAAGACACTTGGTTTACTACTTCATGGTTATTTGGCAGAATTATGGTTCAATATCTTGCAATTGAATCATACACAATATTCAAGATTAAGATGTTGATCAATACCGTTTGTGTGTCATTTTTTGAGAGACGTAGTTTTGTGGACATTTGTTCATCTAGATGGTCATTTTACCTAGTATAGCATAGATATATCCATCTGCATTTTTATTGGCATTTTCAAGGACATGTCATACTTGTAGTTGATTCACTCTCATCAAATATTGGAGTTCACATTAGTGAACAATTACAAGCATTCTAGCTCACATGTTTACGCAGTGGGATTTTCTAGATTCTATGAGTTTTCAACGTCTAGATTTGATAGTTTTTTAGGCAGATCTTCATCGAGGCTCAACCCAAGAGTTTCAAATTGAAGACTTGGAGATGATACCAATTTATGCACTCGTTCTTGATGCTTTATTGGTAAAAAAAATTGGACTTATGATTGAGGGGGAGGGGATTGTTAGACTATGATGTATTCACATTATAGGATATAGTTTTTATCCTAAGTGTGCTTTAGATCTTATATTTCCTCCTCCTATCCTTATCTCTTGATGAGGTGTCAATGTGAGAGTAATCTAGTTTATGAGGTGTTGACATCCATTTAATATAAATTTGTATCATTAGAATGAATATTTTGATGAGAATGGCTCAATCCTTTTCCACCATCTTATTATGTTGTGTATCTTTGCATAGTTTAACACAAATTGCATTAATTCATTAATTATACATGCTTAAAAAACAAGCTTACTATTGTCCCTGATCTAGAATGGATCTAGGAACCAAAATGGGTCCAGGAAGGCCTAAAAATAAAAGTGCTCAGAGTCACTTCAAAACGAACGTGTGCATAGGCCTCGTTGTTATGAACCCAACGCAACTTGAACGGGCTCAAACAGAAACCGTATGTGAAAGATATTATGTTCTATTTGTTTTGCCAAACATGCAAAATTTTGATGACTGTGCAGTCCGTATAGTGTTGGCATGGCAGTTGACCGTACAGTCCATACGGTCGTACAGTGACGTGGTAGGAGCACTGACTGGGTAGGTGTGGCAGACATGGTCGAATCACATTTGGACACGTGGCATAGTTGTGGGCGAATGTAATGGTGCCACGTGGTCGAGTCATGGGTTTCCATGTGGCCGAGTCATGGGTTGCCACGTGGCACCCCTTCATTGGTTGGTTTGTTTGGAAAAATGGTATGGACTCCAAGGGATTCAAACCTATGACCTTCTGTTTGAGCGAGCGCTTTGGCAGAGCTGGGCCACCAACCCGCTCACTTTGTTCCTTGTAAACTATAGTGTAAACATTATATTTGAATTGAAATATGTTGTAATTCAGACGGAGGATAGGGTTGGGGCCTAGCCCCAGCCCTGACACATACCATAAAACCTTGCCATAGAACCAGAACGCACGTGGATGTTTAGCCCCAATGTTCAGCCCCGACGCATATCACATGACCGCTTCCATATGACCCATGGCCCACTCTTTTATGCTTGGCACGAAAGTATGGAGTTATCCCCCGATCGAGCGGGCTAACCCATCGACCAAGGCACGTGACTAGGGGCTGGAGACCGAGGGACAACGACGGGGGTGCGTGGAGGTATAGGTGGTGGCCACATGGGCCATAGCCACATGACCAGGGCCAGGAATCCAGGGGCCAGTGCGCTAGCACCAGACTAGGGCCACATGAAGGGCGTGAATGTGACCAAGAGCCCGAGGATCAAGGGTTGCGCCCTATTTTAGCCCAAAAGTGGGTATTTCGACCTTATTGTATGATTTTTATGGTTATTTTAGCCATTTTTTAGGGATTTTGGCCATTATTGGAGGATTTGGAGCTCTTTTTAAGGCCAGATCTTGGGGGGAAGTTGGGAGTTTGTTGCCAACTTCAAGCCTATATAAACCAGAGGTTCTTGACAGCCTTAGAGAGGTTCATAACAGGAAAATGTTGAAGAATTGAAAAGCCAAATCCATTTTTATGGAGGGAAGCCATTGAGGAGAGCAACTTTGTGGGCCATTTCTGGGAGCTTCGATCATCTATTTCCAATGCCGTCAGGTGTGATGGGTTCTTGAGATCTAGTAGAACACAACCATATCAATTTGTAATCCATTTGGAATTTTTATGATGTACTTTTTAATATTTAAAGAGAAATAAGAAGGCTTCACCCACTTAGACAAAGGCCCGGAGACATAGGCGAGATTGCCGAACTCCGTTATCAACTTTTGTAATGCCCCTAATTTGATGAATGCTTAAAGATTACAAAGTAAAATGAATTAAGGAAAATAATTATGGTTAACTAAGTAATATGTTAACTACAGATCACATTTAATGACCTAAGAAATAAATCTTAAGAAAACACTGAGAAATGATATAAAATGGTTGTGTATGCAGGAAGGGAGAGCTATGAATCCCGAGAAGATAAAACATTAAAGGAAGGGTATGGAACCTGCACGGAGGGTGGTTGGAGGAGTAACTGCATGAGTCGGCGAAGGAGGAATAAGGGAGGGGGAAGATTGTCGAGAAGGGGATTCGACAGGGGGGAGAGATTTTTCTGAGGATTTTCGGACTTGCTGTGAGCACAGAGTTTATGACTATGGCCTTTGATCAGGGGAGGCACCGAGTTGCTGAAGGTTTTGGGCACGGAGGGCCGGGATATCCGTAGATATCTTGGAGCTAGGTAGTTTTCCTAGTTGGCAGGGAGGACAGTAGTTTTGGGCAGTTATTTTCCTGTTTGTGGCAGGGTTGATCTGTGTAGCAGGGAGCAGAAAGGCAGCAGCAAGGCAAAGAGGCAACAGAAATTAGCATCAGATCCAGGTACTTGTTAAGTTATGTATTTATTTCATTCTGCCATGGATTTAGTATTTATTGATAAATCTAAGTTACTGAAGTCGCTGTTATAAAAGTCAATATCATGCTATGAAGTTTTGTTTCAGTTTACTTTCATAAAATGTTTAGGAAACTTAATGATGTTTAGAAATATATGGGCATTACACATGGTATCAGAGAGTCTTAGTTCGAAATCTGGGCCTACGGGCCAAAACCCCGAGTGTTAACTCCAGCTACGCTAAAACTACAAACAAAACACATTCAGTTTGACCCGATATGACTGATATAGTATCAGAGAATATACTCAGGATAGCACCCCTATATTATCCAAGCAAATGGTCTCATGTATATCACAAGTAACTACTTTGGGCAATATCCTGTAAATGGATCATGTATGGTCACTACAGTTTTAGTCTGAATATTCAATAGAACACCCTTTAAATTAAGTGGCGATAAACCAGATAGTTTGAAGGATCACTTCCCGCGAAATGGCTACCATTAAAGCAGCCCAATAAAGCTATTAAGCACGAAAAGAGAGCTGATAATTTAATTGTACTTGAGCAGTACTTGTCAATGAAGTTTCGGGTAAGATAGACACCTGAAATCGATGAAAATGTCGAAGGGAAGCTTCTATTGAAGGCTTGAAACTGGTAAGATTCAATGACTACACGAACCATACAAAATAAAATGCAAAAAGACAATTGCGGGACCTTGAAAAGGCCTATTTCACCTCGAACTTACCTAAATGGGGGAAACTGCCGATGCGCAGTCAAAAAAAGAAGAAGGAAATTTAGCAGACTTGTACCGCACAGGAATAGTGTGAACTAATTGCCTATATTAAGCCTCGATGATTGTAATAATGAACTATAGACCCATATAAATTTCAACCGTGCCAAGAAAGCAATTTTAACACTACGTAATGTTTTGTGCAACTAATCGATTTTCCCAAAGAAGAGTTGTCTGTTACACGGGAGAACGGATCTGCACCGTCAGATCTCGGGCGGAATCCCGTCAGCCGTTAGATCTAGAAAAGTTGTGCGGGGTTTAAGCCCTAGCGTGCATAGGAGGAGTCCCGGAAGAGTCATCGGGGTTTTGTTAAGTTTGAGAATCGAGACCTTGTGGTTCTCGAAATCCTGAGAATGGATCCTAGCCGTTGATCTCGGCAGGACACGTGTCAACGTTTTGGGGAGGCGTCGGGATTTTACCATCGGAGATTTTATGAGTGTAGAACCGTTGCATAATGAAATCGCGATTCGCGATTTTCCGATAGGATCAAATCCGTCCAAACGGTAGTGACGCGTGTCGGAAGATCCCAGAGAGTCGTGAAATCAGGGTTTCCGGAGACGTGAGACTTGTGCAGGTTGAAATCGCGATACGCGATACGCGATTTCCCGATCGGATCTGGACTGCCCATTGTGCGTGACACGTGTCAGGAGATCCTGAAGAACCGGGGAATCAGGATATCGGGATTTTCGAGGGCAAGGAATACTCGCATGATGGAGTCGCGATTTGCGATATCCCGATGGAGTTATGAACCGTCCATCAGCGAGGACGCGTGGCATGAGATCCTAACGAGTCGGTGTTTGGGGGCATCGGAGTTTTCGAGTGTAAAGAAATTGTGCAACAGGAATTCGCGATCCGCGATTTCCCGACACGGTCGGAGCCGTTCGATTGGAGGGACGCGTGTCAGAGGATCTGAAGGAGTCGGGATTCGGCATTTCAGGTTTCCCGCATACGAAGGAATCACGACCGAAGAAGTTGCGAAATCCCGAAACGTGACGGGTCCCACAACCATAGCGTTTAAGTGGAAGACGGGTGTCACTCCATATCGGGGTTCGGAGCTCGGAAGGTCCAACCTTGCCGAGAGTTAACGACAGGTGGCATCGGAGATCGGAGGATCGGGGATCCTGAGGACGTAAGTCCTACACCTTTCAGTTTCGCGAAGTCCGAAATCCCAATAAGGGATAAGACTGCGGTCACAAGGCGAGGTCGTGTGGATCACAAGTATAGCTTAAAGGGCTAGTGCGCTAGGAGCTCATCGAGGATCGGGGAATCGGGAATCCTAAGGATGGGCGCGCATTGACATCACAAACGCCGAAACCCTGAATCCCGATAGGGTGATACAAGGCTATGATCGCGAAGGCGGTCATATGGACCAAGCTCGTAGTAAAAGGGGCTAACAAAAAAAAAGAGGGGCCCATCGGGAAGGTTGAGCACAAAATCTCGATAGGAGGGTTTATGGTAACAGGATTGTGAGCGTGGTCGTATGGACCAAGGTATAGTCAGTAAGGGGCTAGCTCATAGAGACTAAGCCCATCGTGAATCGGGGTTTGGAGAGGTAAAGATTTCATGATAGCAAAAGTCTGAAACCCCGATGCAGAGTCAGGGATAAGTCACGGTAGGTGCAGAGGCCGTGACGAGGGAAGATAAGGCCTGTGGATTGAGGCATTCGACAGTGAATCTCGAAGGGATCTAAAGGGCCGCTTCGGCTCAAATGAGAGGAATTTGAATGATCCTGTATACCCATAAAATTAGACATATTTACACATATAACAAAATGCATATGCACAGACGAATAAAATTATAAATATACATGAATTAAACTAAAAGCAAAATACCAAAATTCGTGCAGAACGAGAATTACAAGAAAATCATTTCGTTCAAAAGAGGAAAATTACCATTCCTTACCATAGCGTAAGGAAGGCTTATGCAGATTCTTGACTCAATTAACTCGGCGTTCTTCATGAAGGTACTGAAACTGTGCACAACAGGCGGATTGAATCGTACCTCTTACTATAGTTGAGGGCGAGCTCCGCGAAATGTACAGACAAGGGATTGGTTCCCAACAATTCAAGGAGGCTGGATTCCAGGTCCTGGATCTTATCAGGGGCCGCATCAATATATTTTGTTTCTGCAAAACGAACCGGTAAAGTGCACAGAATAACGTTGTGGAGGTGAGCCATGGCACGGGGGATTCTGAAAACCTCTGAGCAGAGCAGAGACAGGTCTGTGGTGGACAAAGACTAATGCAAGGAAAGTCCCAGCGGATGAGAAAGTGGGACAGAGGAAGAACGCGTAGAGAATTGAAAGGTTGACAGGTGTAGAAATTGGGAGTTGGATACGAGGGAGCTTATGAAAGTCAGACTAGCACGTGGAACCCATGCGAGCCCGAACCCTTG
>ML790321.1:4022-19554 GCA_009831015.1 Picea engelmannii | reverse complement strand
ATGTGTGAACCATGCTCTTTCCCTTTGTACCATCAGATACCTTAACTTCGGGACGAAGTTTCTTGAAGGGTGGGTGTATGTAACGCCCCTAATTTGATGAATGCTTAAAGATTACAAAGTAAAATGAATTAAGGAAAATAATTATGGTTAACTAAGTAATACGTTAACTACAGATCACATTTAATGACCTGAGAAATAAATCTTAAGAAAACACTGAGAAATGATATAAAATGGTTGTGTATGCAGGAAGGGAGAGCTATGAATCACGAGAAGATAAAACATTAAAGGAAGGGTATGGGACCTGCACGGAGGGTGGTTGGAGGAGTAACTGCATGAGTCGGCGAAGGAGGAATAAGGGAGGGGGAAGATTGTCGGGAAGGGGATTCGACAGGGGGGAGAGATTTTTCTGAGGATTTTCGGACTTGCTGTGAGCACAGAGCTTATGACTATGGCCTTTGATCAGAGGAGGCACCGAGTTGCTGAAGGTTTTGGGCACGGAGGGCCAGGATATCCGTAGATATCCTGGAGCTAGGTAGTTTTCCTAGTTGGCTAGGAGGACAGTAGTTTTGGGCAGTTATTTTCCTGTTTGTGGCAGGGTTGATCTGTGTAGCAAGGAGCAGAAAGGCAGCAGCAAGGCAAAGAGGCAACAAAAATTACCATCAGATCCAGGTACTTGTTAAGTTATGTATTTATTTCATTCTGCCATGGATTTAGTATTTATTGATAAATCTAAGTTACTGAAGTTGTTGTTATAAAATTCAATATCATGCTATGAAGTTTTGTTTCAGTTTACTTTCATAAAATGTTTAGGAAACTTAATGATGTTTAGAAATATATGGGCATTACAACTTTGTTGTTTCTTTGTGCTTATTTCCAGATCTGTATATCTTATGATGGCTGCTATGTTACATCTTTAATTCTTCCTCTTTCATCAATTTCCTAAATGGTTAATGAACTCATGTTTTAAAACTAAACCATAGTCTTTAAAAGATCTTTTCGGATTAGTCCCCAGAGCACTTATTTACTTATCACAATGGAGAAATATGTATCCTCAACAAATCAACACTATGGCTCTTATTTTTGTTCATGTTGTTATTTGCTAGCCTTGCTCAAGTTATTTTCAAGTCTACCGTAGGCATTCTTAAGAAGTCTTAGAAAAAGTGGAAACAAAGATACCATGAACATCACCAATTCAAAGTTGAGGTCAAATCAACTCCTACAATGAATGCAAGTTGTTCACAAGTAATTTCAGGACACTTTGAAGAATGCTATAGGCAACCCTGCTTTTAAGATGGGAACCAAAACAATGATCGTCTCTAGAATTTGGAAGCTATGAAGATTTGGTGAAAGAGATTTGTATTATAAAAATTTAGCAACAATGAATTGGCTATGGGGGAAAGTTGAATGGCAGATATGTATGAAAGAATAAGATGAAGGAAATGAGGCTTTGAAAGTAGTAAATGTTGCTAAGCAACTTATGTTAAAGTGTGTAGAAAATTATTGCATGGCTTTTCAATTCAAAAAGTTTAAGTTAACATTGTGGTTAAGACATGTAGAATAAAGACTTACGAAAATAATTGACTAGATAAACAAACCACTCTACAATTAACCACAATATTTGAGTTGACATTTATTGAGTTGTGTGGATTGATGGAAAATGCTAGGTCTAGCATCTCATGTCTAAATTGAAAGATATTCAGAGCTATTATTTACAAGATCTATGTTGAATTCCTCTTCAAGTAGGGGATTAAATGCATTAGTGGCAATGAACAAGAGAAATTAGGGCTTGAAGGTTACAAGTGTTGTTTGAATATAAAATTATGGATTGTTATTTGCACTTAAGCAAGGGGGAGGCCATTTCCATTTCCACTGGAGATAATAAGCTAATAAAATAACTAAGAGAAGGACCTTAAGGAGCTGATATGTGAGTTTTGTTGGTTGTAATGGTGGTGAGAAGGACCTCAAGGAGGTACACGACTATTTAGCAAGAGAAGCCATTTCATTAACACTAACATAAACCAAACCCTTAACTCTTAATATGTGCATGCATACAAATTTCCATGACAAATTTAGTGTGTTGAAAAACACAAGTAGGGTCTTCAACTTGGTAGCAATAAATTCCTTCAAGTTAAAAATGCCTTCGTTGTTCCCATGCTTAGTGTTTTGAAGTTCATTTTGGTTTGTTTTTCTGCATCCATGAAGAGCTCTTCCTTTGTTTCCCTACAAACAACATGAATGAAAATAAGCCATTGAAGACATGTAGTGATTGCAAATAAGAATACATAAGAAAATACAATGAATTAGCACTGTCCATGGATTTTCTAGTTGTTGGAGAGCACATATGAAAGGTCATTCAGTTCATGGCAACACAATTTACAAGATTTCCTCATAGCAGTGACTTTAAGTGAAGGACCATCTTCTAATGAAACATATGGTAACCCAAGATCTTGAATAGAAGAGATGGATGGGTTGTTCCCACCTTTTGTGGCTAGGGAAAAGTAAAACACAACAAATTTTGAGTTTTGATGAGAAGGCCAAATTTGCCATGTCTTTTTCCTTTACAAAAGTAATCTTGGTGGACATGGCCTTTTCCTTTATGCCACCAACACATAGGCCTTCATGCTTGACCTTTGGTTTAGCTACAATTGGGGCTTACGATGCCTTGAATCTCTTTCCTATCCCTTAACCATCGTAACCCATCTATCTTAATAGATTGAAACCAATGGATCTAGTATTGTTTTCATCATCACCCAAGTGCTCTTAGGAAAGGTCTCGAGAAGGTGATATTACCATGCTTGTCTTATTCATGGTGTCAACTTTTGCAGTAGTATGGAATGTTGCTTTGTTTCCTTGGTCTCTTGTATAACTTCATATAGATTGGCCAATGCCTCCTCCTTTTATACCAACTCTTGGTGCAGTTGATCCATCATTTGAGTGAGCCTCTCCTCTTTCCAACTATCCAATTGAATAACCTTCTCTCCCAACTGCACAAATTAAAATCTATAATTGTCCCAATCAACCAATCTACCATAACAAATTGATTCTTTAGCAAAGGAAACAACTTTGTAGAAGTCTCTAGGTTCTTTTATAGCTCTATTATTCTCCAGTCAAACATGTGTACTTTCTCCGTCAATTTTCTATTCTCCTCTTGGAGCTAGACATTACTATCCCTTAATTCTTCCGTCCTTTCTCTCATCATTGCTTTACCCATGTTGGATCTACTTTCTCTTCAAAGTATTGGCAATTGAATCATGGTCAAGGATTCAACTGCTTTGAGACCGATATGATCCATAAACGTGGGACTTATAACCCTTACACTTCACCAACATATATCTTCTACAAAAATGAAATTTGTTCTCTGTAAACTCTACTTAGAATTGATTACAAGGCCTCTATTCTCAATGCATTATGAGTGCAAGCTTCTCTTTCAAGTTTTTTTCTCACTATTATTCAGTAGGCATGTAAGGATGGTTTTTTTGTGGTCTTTTTAACTCCAAGGAAATTACCAATCATTTATTAGTACATTAATGGTTCTAGCTCAAGATCGTTATGCTAGTCTATATTCCAGGTGTTCCTACACAACAAAACACAATTCTATCCACTTTCATACAAACGTGCTTTAGGAAATGTGCAACATGTATATCAACCCACCAATCTAAGAACTATCAACATTGTCTTTGATGTTATCTTGATTCAAAAACAAAGCAATGGGAAAATGCTCCTACTCCAAGTCGAGGCATCCAATTGCCAACACCGCCTCAACAACCTTTATTATGATCCTCCAACAACAAATGGACTATTCCTCTTTAATTTTACAAAGAGAGGAATGTACCAACACCTTCAAAATGAATAAGGTTCCATGGCCACTCATTTTCAACCCAAAGGAAAATAGTTTTCTCTAGCATTAATGAGGAACATCAATGCTTTAGAAGTACATTGCTCTAGCAATGATAAATGACGGGGATGTTTTACCCAATGGTAAAATTTCCAACTTTAATATATACACTTCAAATCTGGACCATCATTAATATAGAATGGAAAGGATTTCCTTGATATGAGTGTTACCCAACATTGGTACAACTATACATATGCACATTTTGTTGGACAATTGGTTGTCATTGATGTCAACCCTTGGAGAGGCCCAAAGATGTTGGACAGATGATTGACATTTGTATGATCGAGATTTAGTTGGGTACATTTGATGTAGTCTACATGTAGCCTCAAAGGTGTGGTTATGGGACCCAAAGTTGATTAAGGAATATGCACATGAAGGACCGTGAAATTGCAGGTAAGACTATCATAGATGGATATTACATGTCATGTCATTTTCAATGATATGTGTACCTCCACGTGGTTCATCACGGTTAGGGAGATATGGCCTTGTAAAGTTGGAAGCCCCGAAGAGTGGTAAAGAAACCCCTAGTTGGTTACAAGTCTTAGTCAAAGGGTAAAGTGGTTGTAACAAGAAACCCCTAAAATAAGGAAAGAGGTTACCTAGCATTAGTATAAATACACCTCAAAGAGTCTCTCATTTAGATACACACTTAGATTGAATATCTATCTTATGTATGTTATGGTCTATGTTTTGGTAAATATATTAGTGAATCTGAGGTTGAATCTGACATATCAAGTTTGAGGAAGCAAAGGTCCGAAGGAGTGAAAGTTTTGGAGTTGCAAAAAACTGGAAACCCTAGTTTTCTGAGGTTATACGTGAGTTGTATAAGGCCAAGTCGCGTACATACACGAGCTGTAGAAGGACATGTCACATACATCCATAGGTTGCAGGAGGACAGGTTGCGTACCTGAGGAGATTTTTTGAAGAAGAATGTTTGGTTGAGTTGCGACAAGGTTTGATGGTACAACATAGTTGTTACAGGGTCTGAGATGGTATGCTTCAGGTATTCATGAGTAAAGGTATGTCTTTTATGTATTTTTTTAAGGCTTGTATCTTGGATGGTATGGCACATGCTTAAGGCATGCCCTTGATGGTACATGATTGCATATGGTTGAGGTGACTTTGTTACATGCTTGAGACATACTCTTGGTACTTGATATATGGTTGTTATGGTTCATTGTTAGAGGCACAAGTTTGTGATAATGGCATATACTTGAGGCTTATCTTATGGTACATGGCACGACTGAGAGTGATATGGTATATAGTTGAGACGTATTTCCTGGTATATGGTATATGGTATGGTATAGGTGTTGATGTACATGATTGATGTGCATGGTTGGCACATGATATGGTGTTGATGTGCATGTACATGGTAGATACATGGTATGGTACATGATTGGTACTTGGTATACACGATTGATGGTTGAGGCATATGGTATAGGTTGAGGTGCATGGTTGATGCACGGTTTGGTACAGGTTGAGTTGTGTGGTTGATGCACGGTTTGGTACAAGTGTTGGTGCATGGTTGATGCACAGTTTGGTATAGGTGTTGGTGCATGGTTGATGCACTTTTTGTGATACATGTTTTGGTACATGATTGATGCTTGGTATGGTATAGGTTGACAGTTTGGTATATTCTTTGGTACATGGTTGAGACACATATCTTGTGATGGTATGTTGGTGATCTGGTACATGCTTGGTAGAGGCATGTGTTGGTGATGTTGGACATCTAGTTGAGAGGTGTCCTTGGTATATGATCCATGTGAGAGGACCTGGTTGAGTATCAATGACAGTGACAGGTTGACAGATTACATGATGATGTGACAGAGGCAGTGATAGTGATAGTGGAAATTATTGTGGTAGTGATAGTTTGGTCTACACTTATATTTCATGGCGATATGATGGGGCAAGGATAGGTGGTTGTAGCCACCTTTCGGTTGGAGCCGGAGAATTAAGGAGTTGGAGCTTCCTTCAAGTTGGAGCCCTAGAACCTAGGGGGTTGTAGGTAGAGAATTCAAGGAGTTGTAGCTTCCTTCAGGTTGGATCCTATAAATAGGGGGTTGTAGCCTCCTTCCATTTTTAGCTAGAGAATTGGGAAGTTGGTGCTTCCTATGAATGAATTCTTGATATATATAAGAAAGCATTATGTGGCTTTCTCCCATTTGGGTTTCCACATAAATATTGGTGTAGTGTGTTCTTGATGTGATGTTACTTATGATTGCATGCTTACGATATATATATATTGAATGCAATCATATTTTGAGACATTGATGATAAACTATTGAACATTGTTGATAAAGTGAAAGAATATATATTGTGGTTAAAAGTGGTATAAAGTGCTCATACTGATTCACCCCCCTCCTCTCAGTATTCCAACATTTCGTATCATAGCAGGTTCTTTCAGGAAACAATTTAACCACTGGAAGGTAGATCATGGAGTACAATATGAATGGAGTACCAATGTTCAATGGTCAGAATGGTTTAGACTATGAGATATGGAGCAGAAGAAAGAATTTTTCTTTGCAGACACAAGGATATGATATTTTGTATTTAGTTGTTACAGGATATAATGGTTCAAAGAAACCAAAGACTACAGCCAAGAAGGAAATGAAGAAGAACAACAAAATAGCAATGGATTTCATTATGGAAGGATTACCTGATTTAGTAAAAGACAAAGTGGGAAAATGTTCATCAGCTAAAGAACTCTCAGATAAGCTACATAATATCTATTCTTCTCCCATCACAGAATCAGAGAATGCCAAAGATGATGCAGATGATAGCTCAGATGATGAAGAATCCTACATAGGTGAGTACTTTTTCTTTAATTGTGAAGAGCGCGAACATCTTGAAATTTAATGCCCTTATTTGAAGATTGAAAATAATGAGACAAAAAGGCCGAATGAAATAGAAGACAATCCTGAGATTGAAAAGAAAAAGAATCATGAAGCATATTTATGTCAACGAGAAAGAGAACTTGAAGATGAGATAATCACATTGAATATCCAACTCGAAGAAGTAAAGCGAACAAAAGAAGTCATGAAGAATTAGATGTTGAAGAAAGAAGAATCTCATAACACCAACTCCAAAGAAGTCAAGAAGACGATCATGATGTTAAAAGGTCAACTAGAAGAACCCAGAAGGACTGAAGAAACTCTCGAGTATCAAAAGCAGTGTTTGGAAATCAAAATAGCAGCACAAAAGGAAGAAGCATAAAAGAGAGAGAATATATTGATGGATCATCTTAAGGAAATAACTGACGACTTAAATCAGCTTGAAGTAGAATTTGGTCAAGAAGAGAGAAGACTTGAAAAAGAAATCATCTCCTTGAAGATCCAACTTGAAGAAGCAAAGAGGATGAAAGAAGTCATGAAGAGTCATATGATGAAGAAAGAAGAAGAGATTGAGAAGCTTGAAGAAGAAGTTGTCACACTAAGATTCAAAGTCGTCAAGATCAACACGAATGTTGAAGAGAGAGAAACATCCACATCATTTGTAGAGAATGTTGAAGAGAAGCCCTCTAGGTTGCTAGAAAAGAAAAATGAAGAAAAAAGTAAGAGTTATGCATAAGTACTCAAAGGAAGGAATCACGATCACCAAGATTCAAAGAAGAATGAGTATAATAGAGATACATAGGAATCATGATCAACAAGATTCAAAGAAGAATGAGTATAATAGAGATACATCTTCAACAAGACCTACCACATTCAGGCAACAAAGAAGCTTCAACCATAATGAAGGAATCCACATAAGAGAAGATCATGATCAACCAAGGCAAGAATTCAAAAGGACTACACCACACAACATATCATTCACTCCCAGGTATGTAAATTTATTTTATGGTTATTGTTTTTATTGTACTAGCTTTGGACATAAGGTTGCAGATTGCAGGGCTTATGGAAGAAATGTTCAAGCAAGAATGCTTATGTGGCCCCACATAGCATTAAATGCGAAAAATTCCATAACTATGGACATGTAGCTCGTGATTGTAAAATCATGATGGATACTTTTATGAAAGAGAACACTAATATCAGATATAAGAAAGTATGGAAAAGAACATAGGAACACATGAATAAAGGCCAAGTCCCAGAAATCATAGGATTTGTAGTAGTACAAGAAAGAAAAGAAGAACATGTGAATAAATAAAAGGCACAAGAGATTGTACTTTTAGGGATTGTAGTATGAGATCAATCCATAGTCAGAAAGGAAGAAGTCATAGTTCAAAAAGATGATGAGTCTACAGACTAAGAGGAAGACTACTCCGCATCAAAGAAGGTATTTTTCTGATCCATCTGACTTGGAGACTCCCAACAAATATGTATGTTGAACAGGGGGAGTCCATGCAGTAGACACTACAGAATAGAGAACCATATTTCGAGCAGTATGAAGTGTTTGCAGATACAAATTCAAAGCAGTCAGATAACAAAAGTACAGAGTAACATATTTATCGGTTGAGAAGTTGTGTTCCCTCATAGGTATCAATTGATAGACAAAAAATTATGATTATATTGCATGTATGTATTCAAGTAGGGATATCTTAAGTACAAGTTGTTCCAGACATCCAGAGTTTGATGAGAAGACAAATCAGATCAATGGAAATATTTGATTTCGTTTGATCAACATGAAAATGTGATGATCAATTGTAGCATATTTAAGAGAAGTCTTCAGAATGGTACAGTGACAAATGGGTCAACATTGTGGATAGTTGAGTAGCAAGGTTATGAACAGTTTGTGACATATGGACATAGATGGATTCATGAGATGCTTAACAAGTATAGAAGACATAAGTTAGAGAAGATGCATAGAAATGTATTTTCAATT
This sequence comes from Picea engelmannii, assembly GCA_009831015.1. NCBI lineage: Eukaryota > Viridiplantae > Streptophyta > Pinopsida > Pinales > Pinaceae > Picea > Picea engelmannii. Next base: position 10,841 of record ML790321.1, on the reverse strand, counting down.
GCAATTAGTGGAATCAATTGACAATTGGAATCAAATGTTCATAGAAAGGCAAGCATTGAAAGGCAACATAATAGGGAAAGATAAACTACCAGTAGAAGCTATGTCATCAGAAGGAAATCATTGAACACTACGGTCAAGTGAACATGACAAGTGATTGAAGAAATCAAGTAATGAATGTTTTCTTATATATGTCAGTGAATTTCAAGAGGAAGCACCAATGGACAATAAGCAACACTGGAAGAGAGGAAAGGAAATATATACAGGTAGCCCTACATCAATCTACAAAAAATCATGCAAATAAGTCAAGTCATCAGAGAGAGAGATCCAGAAAGGAAGATTAGAATCATACAGACAGGTAAACATACCCATAGGTGGAGTTATTGTTTTAGCCATGATTGATTACAACAAGTACAGTGGCATGAGGAGACTTATCGACGGGGGGAGTTACCCTTTTGATCAAAGAGGGAGAGAAATAACAAAGGCATGAAGACAGGGGGAGCATCCCTAAGAGGAGATACCCTTTTCCATTAATGTCAAAGGGGGAGAGATAGAAACATTGATGAGGAGCGATGATCACAGGGGGAGCATGAGCATGAGTGTTGCCATGTCTAAGTGTTGCCATCAATGCCAAAATAGGAGATTGTTGGACAATTGGTTGTCATTGATGTCAACCCCTGGAGAGTGATATTGGAGATTGATGCCAACCCTTAGAGATTGATGTTGACCCTTGGAGAGGTCCAGAGATGTTGGACAATTGATTGACATTTTTATGATCGAGATTGATGGTGAGTTAGTTGGGTACATTTGATGTAGTCTACATGTATCCCCGGAGGTGTGGTTATGGGACTCGAAGTTGATTATGGAATATGGACATGAAGGACCATGAAATTGCAGGTAAAATTATCATAGATGGATAGTACACATCGTGTCATTTTCGGTGATATGTGTACCTCCATGTGGTTCCTCACAGTTAGGGAGATATGGCCTTGTAAAGTTGGAAACCCCAAAGAGTGGTCAAGAAGCCCCTAATTGGTTACAAGTCTTAGTCAAAGGGTAAAGTGGTTGTAACAAGAAACCCCTAAAATAAGAAAAGAGGTTACCTAGCATTAGTATAAATACACCTCAAAGAGTCTCTCATTTAGACACACACACTTAGATTGAATATCTATCTTATGAATGTTACGGTCTATGTTTTGGTAAATCTATTAATGAATCTGAGGTTGAATCTAATGTATCAAGTCTGAGGCATCAAAGGTCCGAAGGAGCGAAAGTTTTGGAGTTGTAGAAAATTGGAAACCCTAGTTTTCTGAGGTTATATGCGGGTTGCATAATGCCAGGTCATGTACATACTCAAGTTGTAGAAGGAAATGTCACGCACATCCACAAGATGCAGGAGGACATGTTGCAAACCTGAGGAAAAGTTTTGAAGAAGAATGTTTGGTTGAGTTGCGACAAGGTTTGATGGTACACCATAGTTGTTACATGGTCTGAAATGGTATGCTTCATGTCTTCATGAGTAAATGCATGTATTTTATGTATTTGTTTAAGGATTGTATCTTGGATGGTATGGAACATGCTTAAGGCATGCCCTTGATGGTACATGATTGCATATGGTTGACGTGACTTTGTTACATGCTTGAGACATACTCTTGGTACTATGTATATGGTTGTTATGGTTCATTGTTAGAGGCACATCTTTGTGATATTGGCATATACTTGAGGCTTATATTATGGTACATGGCATGATCAAGAGTGATATGGTATATAGTTGAGACATCTTTCATGGTATATGGTATATGGTATGGTATAGGTGTTGATGTACATGATTGATGTGCATGATTGGCACATGGTATGGTGTTGATGTGCATTTACATGGTTGATACATGGTATGGCACCTGATTGGTACTTGGTATACATGGTTGATGGTTGAGGCATATGGTACAAGTTGAGGTGCATGGTTGATGCACAGTTTGGTACAGGTTGAGGTGCATGGTTGATTCATGGTTTGGTACAGGTGTTGGTGCATGGTTTATGCACTTGTTGTGATACATGATGTGGTACATGGTTGATGCTTGGTATGGTACTGGTTGATGGTTTGGTATATTCTTTGGTACATGGTTGAGACACATATCTTGTGATGGTATGTTGGTGATCTTGGTACATGCTTTGTAGAGGCATGTGTTGGTGATGTTGGACATCTAGTTGAGATGTGTCCTTGGTATATGATCCATGTAAGAGGATATGGTTGAGTATCAATGAAAATGATAGGTTGTTTAGGTTGACAGTGATAGATTGGATATAATGACAGGTTGATAGGTTATAGGTTGATGTGACAGAGGTGGTGACAGTGGCAGCAACAATGATTGTGGTAGTGATAGTTTGGTCTACACTTATATTTTAGGGCGACGAAATGGGGCAAGGATAGGTGGTTGTATCCACCTTCCGGTTGGAGCCGAAGAATAAGGGAGTTGGAGCTTCCTTCAGGTTGGAGCTTGAGAACCTGGGGGGTTGTAGCCTCCTCCTGGTTGGAGCTAGAGAATTCAGGGAGTTGTAGCTTCCTTCAGGTTGGAGGCTATAAATAGGGGGTTGTAGCCTCCTTCCAGTTGTAGCTGGAGAATTGGGAAGTTGGTGCTTCCTATGAATGAAGTCTTGATATATATAAGAAATCATTATGTAGTTTTCTCCCATTTGGGTTTCCACGTAAATATTGGCGTACTATTTTCTTGATGTGATGTTTCTTATGATTATATGCTTATGATATATATATTGAATGCAATCATAGGTGATACATTGATGATAAAATGTTGAACATTGTTGATAAAGTGAAAGAATATATATTGTGGTTAAAAGTGGTATAAAGTGTTCATACTAATTCACCCCCCCCTCTCTTAGTATTCCAGCACATTCAATATATATTCAATATACCTTTAAGCAATCTATCCAACCCATAATTGAGAGCTTGTCCTATCCAAACTAAATAGTGTATACAATGGGATGAGGCATAACATTCAAGAGACAATAACTAGTGATGTAGTTGCTCACTCGACTAATCCAACATTTATATCTTCTTTCACTACACTGGTATTAGTTTATTTGGATCTCTCTCATGCACAACCACATCATACTCTCTCTTTTCTCACATATCCCATTGTTCCTTTTATATAAGACGAAATAGAAAAAAGGTAAAGGTTTAATAAGAGAGACATTACCTTGGCCAAGGAAAATGCTCAAAACTTTAATGGTGTGGGAATTAATGCTATATATAGATTGATTTAATAAATTAATTTTTAGTTATAGAAATCAACTCAATGCATAACCAAGAGAAAGGGGTAAATATATCTAGGTGACATCAATTTGATAAAGGCTCACTTCTATGTAGAGATCGCATCGTTCATACAATGGTTGAGGTAGTTGGTCGTTGTTACCATGCAATCCCATGTAGAATAACTCCCACATAGAGTGCACATGACCTGCATAAATTCCCACATCCTGTGTAGGTGGTAAGCTATCTAAATACAAGGAGACAAAGTTAACGATTAGTTGGATATAGAATAACAACTTTGTTACTACAACCATTGATTTCCCCTGGGCAAATAGGTGGACAATTTTTGGTTATTGTAATTAACCAATCAAATGATAAGGATGAACCTCAAGCATGAGTTAACAATAATACAACCACAAAATTGTTATACATGTGAATTGCATGGTTAAAATCAAGGATTTAGTTAACCCAATGTATGGATCCCTCATTTTGGGTTAGAAATATATTCATTGAAAGACAAAACTCGTTATGATTGTTGGGATTCAATATTCCATTGAAGTAAATCACATGAGAGTCCTAGATAACCATTAGCTTCTAACAACAATGAGTTACATAGTCCATGAATCAAAATACCTAATTAATTCAATACCATGTTGAATTGATCATGCCACTTGTGTTAGATACCTAATCCTAGGGATTATGGTGTATTGTAAATACTATTATTATTCATTTAGGAGAAATATGAAGAGCCATAGGTGAATATGAATAACCATTAGAGATATTGGAAGATGAAACCAAAGGTCATATATCAATGTATTTATATGTGGTTCACATTAATAAAATTCATTCAAGCATGTATTTATTGAAGGCCCATCAATGGTATTAGAGCCTTGGTATTTTTAGATAACTCCATGATATTGCAAGCTCATTGCATCCTTTTGTTTATTAAATACTTTCTAGAGCTTCTTTCCTTCTCCCTCGTGCGACCTTGCATGGGAACATTGTGATATGAATATTGAATTCCTTCCTTGAATGCTTGCATATGAAGCTTGTTCCTACATATGAAACATTGTTCCATTGCAAGTTGAGTGCTTTCCCATTCACCCCATTGCTTCCTATGATATTTCTCAGGTTCATGTCCAATAAATTATGAGTATGTGCCAACACACACATTCTTGTTTCATGGGGTTGTGTGTATATGATTTTTTTTGTGTGTTTGGAACCATTTCTTGTTTGCATGCCAAGGTGACATGAGTCAAGTTTTGTCCACCAATGAAAATGAGGATTCAACATTTTTCCTTGTTGATTCCTTGTGGGCGGTGAACAACGACTCGATGGCAGTAAAGAGAGGTTGATAAAGATCCTTTCACTTGGAGAATACAACAAGCAATAAAATTGGTTGCCTAGAGGATAAGTAAGGCCTGTAGGGAGTTGGAAAACAACCACCAACAAGGAAACTTAAGCTCATGGATGAGAAGGAAACCCTGAAAGAGAGAGAAATCCTCCAAAAGCTATTAGAAACCAATTTAGCAACTCCAAATTAATAGAAACAACTCCAAAATGGGAACCATTGGTTTCCCATCTTTGGAATCACTCAACAATGGAGGACAAAGAGATGTTGGGATAGGAATTGGCCATCAAAACACTGCAATATGAAGGAAAACTTCCAAACTCCAGAGCTATCGTTCCTCCAAATCATTTTCCATTACATCCATTGTAGATATTGTTATTGCAAATATTGTGAGGAGATGTGTATTTGTCAATTCTTATATTTTTGAAGTGATTTTGTTTACGAAAATGCATTCTCTTGTCTCAATTGTTGGTGTGGTGCTCAGTGGAAAATAAAATTATTGATAATGGTCAAGAAATATACGAGCATACTCTTATCTTCAATGATCTTTGGGGTGGCATTTGTGATGGAGATATTTCACCTATCAAACCTATAGTAGATAAAGAGCTTGTAATATGGATGAATAAATATAAGAAAGCATATGCCTTGATTTTTGCTTCTGTAAGTAAAGAGGTGATTCATCACATCGGATCTATCAAATATTATTGGGATGCTTTAAACAAGTTGAAATATTTGTATGATTTACATTCAAAATTGGAGCTAAGTCAATTGTAGTTGAAGGTCTTAAACTTAGAGATGAAGGATAATGATCCCATGGATTTTGCATCCAAAACTAAAGCCATCATGAATGACATTTATGTTGTTCGTGTGGAGATATAAATTTCTCTCATGACCTTCATCAAGGCCCTTTACCCCACATATTCTCACTATCTTGAATCACTTCAAGCTAGTGGCCAATTGAAGTCCCTCAATTTTGAATCTTTGGTGGATAAAATTGCAGAACCTGAGAAAGATTCTAGGAATAAGACCATTCATCCCACTATATAGATTGTGTGCCTTGATAATAAAAGGAAGAATCAATGATTTTATTCTTCTAGAGGAGAAGGTAGTAAGAGAGGACATGGAAATAAGTATTTTAGAGGCATGTGATAGGCATAATCAAGGTGAGAGATTTTATCTTCACCATGTTCATTGTGGAAATAATGGACATGATGCAAATACATGTAGTATCCCATGGGATAAGATCAAAGAAAAGTAGGAACAAAAGGAAGAAAAAGGTAAAGCTCCTAAATCTGCTCATTTTGTTATTGCTCATTGCGATATTGGCATAAATGAAGATTTATTCAAAACTTCATTTTCTTCTTGAAGAGATGCATGGTTGCTTGACACTAGTGCTACTTGCCACGTGAATTTTTGAAGAGACTTGTTTTAGGAATTGAATGATAATGTAGAGGGTGTAGTATAATTTTTAAATAGATCCAATCTCAAACCTATGGGAATTGGCATCATTGGGAACAAATTTACTAGATTCCAAAATTTTCTTTTGAATACTGTTCTCTATCTTCTTGACTTGTGGAGGAACTCTTTTTCTATTGTGCGTATTTGAAAACAAGGCCATATTATTCACATATTTGTTGGAAAATTTGAAATAAGGAGGTCATCTCACAACATCGTCTTCATGATAGGATGGGAGGATGAGAGATTGTTGAAGTTGAAAGGGACATCTTCATGGGCACATAATTTTGCATACCTCTCTCACCAGAAGGTACATTTCCATCCAATCTCTTGTGGCATGCTAGATTTTAGCACATCAATTACGATAGTCTTTGTATGTCGAAGAAATGGTGTTTCTGGTTTTCCTAACATTCCAAGGAATTTCAAGCAATGTGAGATGTGATTTTTCTTGAATCCATTAAAAATGACAAGATTGTTGAGAGGCATCTTGATAGGTTTACTTATGTAAAGACATATCATGAGTTTGATAATGAGATTCCACATCTTGAAGGGCGGGGGGATCCCTATCTTGGATCAATCTATGGAATCTCCTTTTGAAGTTCCATCTACCCCTCGTGTAGAAGATCTAGCCAGTTCATCAAAACATGAGGTTCAATTCAATGATGAGATTGAGAGGATCTTGAAAGGTTGAATATTTATGGGAATGATACACCATTTCAATCAATTGAGCAACCTAGACCATCACATAAAT
>ML790320.1:221349-233903 GCA_009831015.1 Picea engelmannii | reverse complement strand
CAATATTTGTATCCTTCATTAACATCAAAATGACCTTGGACACCTTCCATACTCCACCTTGACATGCACATTTATAACCTCCAAAAACCAAAACTCTCAAGGAAATTTGTAATACCCTTGTTTCCCCCAATATGTAAATATATTTGTGATTTTTTCCAAACCTAAGGATAGATTGGTTATGTGTGAATTGTAAAAGACAATGAACCTTTGATAAGGATGTGATGTAAATATATTTACCGTTTATATATATATATATATATATATGGAAAAATGTTGACAAATTGTTGAAGGTGATGCCTATACAGGTTATGATGTCATGAGAGAGGATGGTGAAGGGAATCATTACTGGTTGAAATGACCCTGCCAAGCGAGTACTTTGTTGGATTTAAAAACACTCAGACCTAGAACTATCCTCCGACCTAAAGAATTTAATTACCAGTCAAATTCTTAAAGAATTAATGAGATGATGGGAAGAGTACCCATTTGGAAATTTTGGATATGATCCATGAAGTGGGGGATTTTCCCCACGAAATCTTGTTGCGGAAGGCAAGAAAATGAGGAAAATCATGGGAAGAAACATAGGACGAAGATAATGCTCATGAATGGTTTGGGAAGATAAAAGAGAAGAAGAAAAGAGACACAATTATGGTTGTGGAACTACTAACAATGTCTTCAATCAAGTTGAGAAACAGGGTTGTAGAGAACTTGAATGATGGAGTGATCCATCCTAGCAAACCCCCTTGCTTGGTGGATGAAGACTAAGTTTTCCTAGATTCTTGTAGGATAAGGAAAGTAATATTCGTCCTGTATGATTTATTGAGCAAAAAGAAGAAAATTCCTCTAATGACATCATACTCTAGCTAGCGGGTGGCCAGCTGTGAAGACATAGGGGTAGTTGTGCCTAAGGTTGGGTGGAAAGTGGCACACCTTTCAACAGTTACCAATATTTTCTAGGCTTCAGATAAGTATGTTATGTGCTTAATCTCTATAAATGTTTGAGGTCATTAATGATACTCTGAACTTAATCTTATGGTGAATGATAGATGAAGAATTTTGTATGCTAGGAGAATGATATTGTGAATAAGTATTTTTCTAATGTCTTGCTCAATCATTGTGTTGTTTCCCTTGGGAAATTGTCATGGGTGACTACTTGAGCCTCGAAATAAAAACCTAAGGTAAATAAATGAATGACCGTGTGATGGGAATCATAGTATTTGCATAATCAAGAAACTGTATAAACAACTGCTACCTATTGATGTAGTTATGAATATAATTGTTGGTGTGTGCCTTCTATGTGTGCACCTTGTGTCATTAATCACTCTTTATTACGAATGGTTGTGTCGAATGAAATCCCCATTTGGGTGAATAAGTAGCAGGACTTAATAATTGCTGGAAGAATGGAGGTCGAAAGGCCCTAGAAACTGGAAAGGTTTCCGTACAGTGGAGAGCTTTAAGATCTGGGGGAAAGCCTCCCTATTTGAAAGGAAATCCTAGAGACCTTGTAGAATCTCCATCGGGATAGGAAAATAGTACTTGCTCAATTTTTCAGAGTAAGGTTCAAAGTCCTTGAAGGTCGATAACCTTTAGAAAGAACTAGGAGAAAATCTCTAAATTAGGCTAAGTCCTGATTTAGACTTCTAGCCCGGAGAAAACCATGTTTTAAGCCTAGAGTAATCACAACCGTTGAATCAGTATAATGATGAGATCCTAACAATTGATTGGAGGGTGTAGCTATTGGGGTGCCTAGGAATAGGAATGAAAAGGACTCTGATGGCAGAGTCTCCATGTTAATGGGATCCGTTGGATTCATTGGAGAAATACCTTGACGGATCCTGGACCGTAGATATCGGTCTGAAGATGGTTGTAGTGCCTGGTCGTCAAAGTATCGATGTGAAATATTAGAAAGAGACTCTGATGAGGAGTACTCCAAATTATTGGACATCCTATATCTATCGGAGAATTCACCTCAGTCGTTGGATTAGGAAGACTTTCCTCAAGCCAAAGGAGCGGAGGAGGATGATGTCACCCAACCAATGCGTTGTGGATAGTTGTCAGTACCTAGTTGGATGTTCTAGGTGCTCAATGATGATGTGTATGCCACACCGATCCACGTGTCAAGTGGTTATTGAGCTACGTTTCAAGGTGAATTGGTGCTTTGAGGAAGCGAAATGTGACGTGGTTTGAGTGCCATGTGTCAAGCCAGGTGGCAGAGTTAGGTAGGGCCACGTGTCCTAGGTGCCAACTCAAATGTTATGTGGGGCCATGCTTAAGCAAAGCTAAGGGGGAGAGTGACGTCATGTTGACGAAGAACACCAACTTATTTAGGGGTTGACACATGCCAGCTTGTGATTTGAAAGAAGGACCGAGGGTGAGTCTCTATCGGTTTGTACCTTGGGACAAGTGTCTTAAATCTAAACCATTAGATCCACAAGATTGAGATATCTTGACCGCCCATCAGAGGGGTGCTGGTCGAAGTAATTTGCGGTCCCAGAGGAGATGCAGTCTGAAGGAGGGACCCTGAGAAGCGATTTGGGTTTTTGATCGATGAAGAGGCGATATTCAATCTTAGTGGTCGATTCATTGTGGTTCCTACCATTTCCCTTGGTGAGTATTGAAAAAGGGGAGTGACGTCAGGGTAATGAAGGAGTCATCCTGGTGGTTAGCGTGTCATGGAGAGGACATGTGTCAATTCATGAATGGACAAGCCGAGTGCTTCGTGATGGCATGTATGCCATGTCAAGTCCACATGTTGAGCGATGGTTATGCCACGTGTCATGGATCTTTGGCATATTGAGGGGGTGGCCATGACATGATATGAGTGACATGTGTCGCACCAACGTGGCAGCCAACGTGTCCCGAAGGACAATAGGTGTTGAGACCTAGTTTTTCAAGAGGACGAGGATGGACCCCATTGGGATTAGAACCTTGGATGGTCACCATTGATTTTCGATCATTGGATCTAAGGGTGGATAGATCTCCATCGTCGATCAAATGGTACTATAGTCGAGATTTCAGAGTGCGGGGTTACTAGAGGACTCTGACGGAGGGACCATGAGAGGTGATCTAGGCCATAGATCAACGAAGAGCCGAGACTCAATCTCAATCATAGATTCATCATAGGTCCCACCTATTCGCTTAATGTGGAAATGAGAAGGAGAGAGTTAATCGTCATGCTAGTTGGAGACTCCGAAGTAATCAGAGTCATTGATATTCGACCCCTAGGACCGTTTGATCCAGTGGAGTATGCATGGTTGGAGTGTGTCATCGTAGTGGTTTACAAAACAGTGTAACCAGACACTTCGACAAGTACCGGTTCGAAGTGCTACAAACCATCGATCTAATAGAAGGAGTTGTCGTAGGCCGTTGATTTAGTGAACCAGGAATGATGGGACAAGTGGTAGGTGCCACGTCAAAGACAAATCAGATGTCATAAGTGACAGGTAACCATGTCGATGCCACATGGCAATGAGGTGGCACTGATGTAAGAAAGTCCATGAAATTTAAGGTGTTGTAACTTTTGATCCAAATCTTGGTATTGAGCATGGTGACAGTGGCTGGAAAGCTATTGACGAGCATAAGACGATGGTGCCTCGATTTGAGAATTTTAGATGGTTGAGGGAAAGTGAAATTTTAATACCCCATCTCTTAAAAAGGTACATAGGGGGTTGGGTGTCTTACAAAATTAAATTATTTTTAAGTTCGGGAACATGTCTTACCTCCATAAACGTCCTTACAATACCATCAAACATTTTAATCTTAATTCTCTTAATCCCAACAATTTTACAAGAAACATCATTTCCCATGAAAACATTGCCATCAATAGATTGGTAAAAAAAAACCAACTTCAACATGAACAAATGTGATGAGAAGCACCATAATCTAATAACAATTCTTGATGATATTGTGAGAAATTACAATTAGAGAATACTTCATCAACCATCCCTGAACTTGTCTCAATCGATTTTCCTTTGTGGAGTCTTCCTTGGATGCTTGTCTCTTCCATCAATATTTCCCTGATTTATTACAGTACCAACATTTTTGCTTACCCTTCTTGCCTTTTGACTTAGATATCGATGTACCTCTCGATTTCTCCCCTCTTTCTTTAGTTCGACCTTTAGCCACCATTGCTTCTAATGTTGAGGTTTCTAAATTGGATTTTCTTTGCACCTCCTCATACAATAGGGCCCCTAGAACAATATCATATTTAATGGTATATGTTGTGCTAAACCACATAGATGTGACTAAGTGATCCCAATATTCAGGCAATGAACACAATAACATGATTGTTTTGTCTTCATCATCATACTAGTTAATTGACAAATCAAGGTATTGAAAAATTTCAAATGATCAACAATTTTTGTACCTTCTTTCTTTCATAAACTGTATAATTGTCTCTTCAAGTAGATTCGATTTGTCAAGGATTTTGTCATGTAAAGACTCCCTAATCTGGTCCACAAGCTTGTTGTTGTTTGCTCTCCAAAAATATTTAAAAAAACGTCATCTGCTAAACACAAACAAATGGTGATGAGAGCTCTTGTATCCAAATGTTCTCAGTCCTCATCTGTCATATCCATGGGTTTCTTTGACTTTCCCACCAATGCCTTGTGCAGACTTTGTTGCACCAACAAATCACTCATATTTAGTTTCTAGAGTTCAAAGTTAATTTTCCCACTTAATTTTTCATCCTCGAACTATGCACTTTGCACCTTTTCCATTTGAGCAACCACTAACCTTCAACACAATCACTTCTTCTCTAGAGTGAATGCTGCAATTTGTTACTTACTTTGTAATACAAAGCATAAAAAAAATAAAATGTTTATGCAAACATATTAATAATTTTCCAAGGGTTTTGATTTATTCATATATTCAAACCATTGACAAAAAATGGCTCCGATGCAAATAGCGTCACATAGATCATTGTCCAAACAGATTGTTTGTAAAATCAGAGTACAAAAAATATTTCCTCCATGACCTTTTCCTTGTTCATCTTCTACAACCATTGAACTTGTAGCATCTCGCCTAAGCAACCAATACAATGCTTCTTCATGGATTGCAATCAATATCCAATACTACTTGGGAAGATCACCTATCTCAAGCTTCAACTCAAGCACACTTAACCATGGAGTTTTCTCCATAGTTAAGTCCATCTAACTTGCTACTCCATTTGTGTAGAGTAAGCCATTAATCCATTACTCATATCTATGAGCATTAGTTGTACCTGACCAATTTTTCATGATTTTAAATAGTCCACTTAGCACTCATTACATTGGGTGATCTTCACAAGGATGAATAAGTGGGATTGAAGCTAGAGAAATGAAATGCATAGCCTAAATCAACAACTAACAAAATTAATTACAAAGTCTCAATCATCAACTAGCGAACTCAATCACATAGATTCTATCATCACCTTCAAGAATTGCACTTGGTAACCAGGGATTCCCTGGAAGGTCACCCATCTCAGGACTCCCATGACTCAAGTGCGCTTAACCATGGATTTTTCCACATAATAAAGCCCACTTAGTTTTCTATCACATTTGCAAGACTTCAACAAGCATTGTGTCTTGTGAACTATTTAGTTAGAGCTCCCTTGACTCTTTATTTAAGAATTGAGAGGATTTTGTAGTCCAACATATCATATTTCATTAATCCAAGATCCATATCCATGAGCATTAGGTGAAGCAAATCAACATCTCATGATTTTGAATAGTTCATTTGATACTCACTGGAATTATTTATGTAGAGTAAGTAATTAATAGGAATTTGGTAGAGGACAAAACATTGGTCCAAAATTGAAGTAGAGGGAAAAATACTTGTCCATAAGAAATTAGTTTGGGAATGAGGGGCGAATAATTGTGAAAAGGATGTTGAGGGTTGTAGAAAAAGAGAATTGAGAATCAAAGAAAGTGCCATCAAGAAGAGGTTGATCACACTTGAATAAATAAATCAAAGATTGCAGGAGGAGTTTGATGTAAGGCACCCTCTATAAGATCCTCACCTAGAGTGGTGTTGGGAATCTTCGTCGCATCAACGTGGATGAACAATTCGATCGAACAAGATTCCTTGGCCCATAAACAAGACACACATTTTAGGGTTTCCTTGGAAAGGTAGACTTCAGACGAACATCTTGGCCCATTGGTAAGACAATACAGACATGATGTAGAGACTTGGTTTCCCTTGCAGAAATACAAGGTTCTCTACAAACAGATGACAAAGACTTGGGATCTCATGCGAACATACAAAATGCATTGTGAATGGAGTGAAGTTGGATGCATCAAGAAGTAGGGTGGACTTGGATACAAACTTGAGGATTTGGAGTGTTGAGAGTTATACAAATTGATGGAGTTAGGCATTCCACACTTAGGGGTTGCAATGGGTAGTTGAGGTGCCTTGAAGGACACATTGTTGTAAGATCACATTAGTGGACCAAATTTGTTGGGCATACTCCCTTGGGAATGTGTTCATTGGATGAATTGAGCACACTTGGACATAGATGAAGTTGCAGACGATCAATCTACCTTAACGTGATCGAGATGAATTGGTGGACGAGACGACCTTGACATATGCAACCTAGGAAGATGGACAATGTCATGGGTGTGAGACAACTTGGATGTGGACTCAATGTGAGGGATTGGTTTGGTGGAATGATTTGGCTCGAGGAGACTTGGGTCCACTTCATGCGACAAAACTTTTCAAGTGATGGGAAAGACACGTATAATTATGGAGACACATCATGGAGCTAAGGCATCACCAAGAAGTGGAGAAAAGGAAGTGAAGAGTCAAGGAAGGAGATTTGTGATTGTATTGGCTAAGGTTGGCATCGTAGGTCGCCTAAGTTGGAGACCAAGAAAAATACAAGACTTGCAAGATGCAGGTCTATGAAAGCTTAAGGGGTTGTCTTGTACAAAGTTTTGGCCAGTCTTGTTGATTCGAATTGGATCCTTGCATATAATATTTTATAAAGTTGTAATAAAATTGTAATTGTTTTTCAATTTTATTTTTTCTTTTTGGAAAAATGGGAAGGGGAAACAAACCAATGTGATGGTTTTCCTTCCAAGGAAACCCATTAAAAATGAATGCAGTAGTGAAGAAGGGGGATGTTGCAAGGAGAAATGGGGAAGGAAATAGAAAAAATGGGAGTTCGAAGAGTGCAACCTATTTGAAGATCGATGGACATAGGAGTTATGGAGCATGTCCATAATGAGCAAAGATTCCTTTGAACCATGGTCATCTGTAATTTGTTTTTTTGTCTGTGAATAACAATACACATCTGTTTATAGCTCACCCCTCTGTATTTATCTCCCGAGCTTAATGAAATTCCCATTAAGTGTTTGTTTTCCAATGTAAAATTTGTGTGTTATTGGTGAGTTTTATTGCCGTGTTAATGGCTGCATGACTTTTTTAAGGTTCGGTGCTTGCATGTTTTCTCTAGTTTTTGAAAGTAAATGGTACAACATAACTTACCTTCCTTTGGGTCGATTTTTTAGTTGTTGGGAATTTAATTTTATTGTTGGGCGAATTATACACTTGTTGTACATATCTCCCTAGCAGAGTTTATATCTGCCTGGGAGAATTTATATCTCTCTAGGTGTTTTACTTCATCCCCGAGTGTTTTTCTACATTGTTGAGTGACTAAATTCACACATAGAATGTTTTTTGTCTTGCGGATCTATTTCTACTCACCCAAAAACGATATTTCTCCCTTCAGGCCACATTTTAACTTGTTGGATGGTGTTTTCCATCTCCCAATAGATCATATGACCATTTATTAGCAAGGGAGGATTGAGTGACATGATATTTTGTTTGGTTGAGTGTTTATCCTTCCTATTGGAGTGCTTCATTCATCACTAGGTTGAATACCTCCTACTTGAGAAATATAACTACTTCAAAAGAGTTGGTCGAGGAGGTAATAATGTTGTTGATTATGTGATTTGCATGGTTATTGTTGATAATACAGAACGATCAAGAGGGTGCTTGTTTTGGAACATGTAAATGAAGCACAAGTACATTGTGAATTTGACATTGCACCTAGGTTTTGAAGACAAGCCTTGAGCCTAAATCTGAACATGGGTATCCATTCAAGAATCAAGATCAAAATTTTGTTTTTGGTAGAGGATCCATGTTGATGACATGGATGAGCCATAGGTCTACCATTTACAAATCAGATGGTATCATAGCAGGTTCATTAGAGACTTTGAAGACACTTCCATGGGAAAATCCTTGAATAAGGAGAAGCTGGAAGAGTTGAGAGACTTCAATAGGTAGATTCAAGAGGAAAGTCAGTATTGGAAACAAAGAGAAGATGAGATGGAAAATTTTTTTTCCAAGTGCTCAAACTCCTTCATTTCCATAAGCATAGAATTAGAAAGGAGCAAAGTGTAGCTCTAACAATTGGGGGCGAAATTCACTAAAGTCATTTCTCAACTATATCGAGACTTGGCAGTGAAGGAAGAGGCCTTGAATAAACTAGAAGTAGTTGTCAAAGAGATCGAGAAATCCCCTTCCATTGCCACTGCTGAAGCTAGTATCATGACAAAGGAAATCATGGTAAACTCACCTTTTAAGACCCTTTCTCAAGAAACTTTTGGTGACTTTGAGAAGCACACTAGAGGCATCGGTTCCAAGTTCATGAGGCAAATGGGATATGATGGCCAAGTGTTAGGTATGGAAGGAAAGAGATTTTGATCCCCATTGTAGCTCAATAGAGGTCCAAGCATGAAGGCTAACAAAACTAAAAATCAAACCACTTTCGTCCAGGAAAGAGGAACATGAAAATAATCCATGTGAAACAAGCCACTCAATTTTGTTTGTAGAATGTTGGAAAAGGACAACACATATATGATTCTGGCATCCTGATTTTCTCCAAATCTTGGGGGACCAAGCAACCAAGTTAGCAAGCATCATCACAAACCAAAGAAGTATGACATAATTTTTTTCTGTTGTAAGAAAATGGGTCATAAGGCTAGTGATTGTTGGCACTCTAGAGGGCCAAGTATCCCATGCATGAACTATTTCCAGCACTACATATTAATTGGACATTAGGAAGCCAAATGTTGGAGGCTTCACCTAGAACTCCATCCCAAGAATCGAACAACCAAGAAGAAATATTGGAGAACCAAGGTCAAGGGTAAAGAGGAGTTGCTTGCACTTGCAACCCAAGGAAAAATGGTTGTCCAACAACCTATTGCAGCGGTGAATTCTATTTCTATCCATAAGATGGACAACATGCTTATGCTAAAGGAAAATCCAATTCAAATCTGATCTTCCATCCTACGATGGAGGCACCATTTTTTGGAGATTTTCTAGAGTTTGCTTGATGATCGGAGAAGAATATTAAGGGGATTTGAAGCTTTTGAGGACCAAAATCCTACAAATGGGGAGGTGTGATTTGAATTGGATCATTCCATAAAATATTTTGTAAAGTTGTAATAAGCTTGTAATTGTTTTTCAATTTTATTTTATCTTTTTGGAAAAATGGGAAGGGGAAACAAACCAATGTGATGGTTGGCACTCCATAGGAATCCCATTAAAAATTAAGGCTATAGTGAAGAAGGGGGAAACAAGGAGAAATGGGGAAGACAATAGAGAAAATGGGAGCTCGAAGAGTGCAACCTGCTTGAAGATTGATGGACAAAGGAGTTAAGGAACCTATCCACAATGAGAATGTGTCTTTGAGCCATGACCATCTACAATTTGTGTTTTTGCTTGAGTAACAATACACATCTATGTATAGCTCACCACTTGTATTTATCTCCAGAGCTTAACAAAATTCCCATTAAATGTTTGTTTTCCAATGTAAACTTGTGTGTTAATGGTGAGTATTATCGTTGTGTTAATGGTTGTATGACTTTGTTAATGGTTGGTGCTTGAATGTTTTATATGGTTGTTGAAAGTAAATTCCACAACATAACTTAAATTCATTTGGTTCGAATTTTCAGTTGTTGGGCATTTTATGTTATTGTTGCACAAATTCTACACGTCGTATTGTGACTATACCTCCTTGGGCGAATTTACTTCTACCTAGGCGAATTTATATGTCTCTGGGAATTTTACTTTGTCCCTGGGTGTTTTTATACATTATTGAATGACTAAATCCACCCATAGAATGCTTTTTCTATTCTTGCTGGCCAATTTTCACTCACCCACAAACCATATTTCTCCCTTTGGGCCACATTTTAACTTATTGGTTGGTGTTTTCCACCCCCCAATAGATCATACAACCATTTATTGACAAGGGAGGGATGAATGCTAGGATATTTTGTTTGGCTGAGTGTTTATCCTTCCTATTGGACTGCCTCATTCATCGTTGGGTTCAATACCTTCTACTTGAGAAATATAACTACTTCCAAAGAGTTGGCTGAGAAGGTAATCATGTCATTGATTATGTGATTTGCATGGTTGTCATTGATAATATAGAATGGTCAAGAGAGTGCTTGTTTTGACACATGTAAATGAAGCACAAGTGAATTATACATTTGACATTGCACCGAGGTTTTGAGGAGAAGCCTTGAGCCTAAATCTGAACAGGGTATCCATTCAAGAACCAAGCTCATGTGACCATTTGTTAGAAAGCCCTTCTTGTTCTTCCTTTTCGTACTATAAAAGACAACTCTTTAATATACAATTTACCTATTTATTAAATCAGAAAGAAATTATACTTGACCTATTCTTAATAAGTTAGGTTTCATTGGTTCCATATTATTCAATACCTTTATCCTTTGGCTATAATAAATGGGTAATCCAAATGTGAGTCATTGAAGTTGGGTAATCATCATCTACTACAGAAAGTTAAACCAGATAATGTGGGGGCATTTATGATTTACAAGTATATCTCAAGTGAAGAGATCACCATCCATATCTATGTGTATAAGAGACTTGCAACTTTGACTTGGGATTTTTGGTTATGGATCCAAAGGCAACGTACAAGATTGGTTGTCTTCCTCACAAAGGATCAATTTCAAACATTATTAATACTTGTACAATGGTCTTTGTGCTTAACCAAGGTCGATATACTTAGAAGACGTGATGACAAGAGCAACTTGCCATGTAAAATTTTTGTGATTACAAAAAATACAGGTTTGACCATGAAAATATTTTATGGCAAACATGATGATTTGGCACTGGGGGTACCAAACAAACTTTGTAGCTGCCAAGAAGATATGCATGAGAGATTGATAGCTTATGCAATCTATATGTTACACTCCCAATATTTGGAATGCCATATTTAATTCTCAAAAGGTAGATGGAATGGCTTGACTTTCGGCTTTAGAAACACCACATAGTGAGCTAATATGATTGGCTCACTTCTTGGTACACTATTTATCCTCTAATGAACATGATGCATTAAGTAGTAAGTGAATCATTAACTCATTGCATGGTGCTTAATATTTCTTCTTGATTTTTAGTGCTCACATATTTTACCTCAGTTGACTCATCAGGTTTTCATGAATCAAATCACCTGAATTAGACATGGACAAACAACATTCAACTTCCAGCATGGTTTTCTTTTCCATATGTAAACATCAATGAACATGCACTCATAGATATGCTTGATGGAAGAACCTGAAACATCTCTTTGAAGAAAGTCTTTTAGATTCTTATAGCATGCTTTCTCTGTCTTTATACTCATCCATCCTCAATCCTTGACTGAGTCAACAAATAAAGTGATACTGGAACAACTATGACTAAGGATGCGTAATCACAAGCGACATATAGTTTTGAATGACAACCCTTCTATTTCATAATCTTTGCTTAAATTTCAAAGTCACAAATTCAATGTAATTTGCATGAGATCGATCACATTGCCCAAGATAAATTAATTTTTTATTATGATATATGTTACCTTGGGTAGACCAAAAAATTGTGATTGTTAACTTATTATCTTCAAGCTTCTCTAGGAAAGTATCAATGGGAATATGATAACTTATATAGGGGAATTGTATCAATGGGAATATGATAAATTATATAAGGGGAATGTAAGTAAAACCCTATTAAGAAAAATAACAAGAGAATAAGGGAGGTTGAAGAGCCACAAGGAGGGCATCCAAATGATGAAATAGATAAAAGGACAAAAAGCTCTATTTTCTCTTACAAATACCATGTAAGGGGGATGAGGGATTTTACTTAACAATGTTAACTTATTTGCTTGTTAATGAATAGGCCATCATTGGCCACATTTCTATAGAAGATCTCTCCTATATGTTTAAGAACTTAATTGTAGACTATTCTCTTTGTTTTCATGATATGTTGGATTGTTGTGAGATTTGATTCCATGTAGTAGTATACTTATTTCTTTTGTACTTTGTTTTATCTCATTTTCTTCTATACGATTTAAAATAACCTTTAATGTGGAGCTCTAGCTGGTAGTTGTATTTACAGGCTCTCCTTGGTATATTATTTATATTCATTGGGTTTATATAAAATTTGTTTGGTTGTGAACTTTCTAGCTTGTTGAGTTGTAATTATCCTCTAACTTCATGTCCTTTGGTTCTCTTGTTATGTTTGCTTGGGAACATGCATTTTCATCTGCATCACGTACTCTGCATCTTTTCATTTAG
>ML790320.1:208415-221333 GCA_009831015.1 Picea engelmannii | reverse complement strand
ATATATATATATATATATATATATATATATATATATATATATATATATATATAAACCATTAATGGTAGTTGGGATAGAATCTCGAGGGTTTCCTATTCCAAATGGTAAACATAAACTAGTAATGGTAGTTGGAATATAATCTAGAGAGTTCCCTATTCCAAACAGAGTGAAGTCTAATTGGGACTTCTTCTCGGGGTGAACCCATGATGCCAACAATGAAACATTTCCCAATGCCAACATTTTGGCGCTAAAATGAGAGTTGGATGTTAAGCTACCTTGTATAGAGCTTTGTTCTTATTTGAATTTATGTTAATGGCTCTGTCCCAAATCCTTGCATGGGAGGCCAATATTGTGTTGGGATTGCAAGGAGATTTGCATGAACTCCCTAGAAAGGTAGTTGATTTCTTCCTGAAGGTCAATGGTGACAAAAACACAATATTGTTTAAAAATATTAGGAAATTTGAGTCCACATTTCGTTTGTTTAATATTTCCCAGGAATCTATGTAGTTTGCAAGTTGTTCCCATTCACTCTGGAAGGTAAAGTCTTAGATTGGTATGATGTATTAACTATTTTCACAATTCATAATTGGTCTCAATTAAAAAAAATTATTCGAGAACACTTATAATGAAATTTACCAAGCGGTTGAATTATGGAAAGAATTCAATGAAATGCACGTTGAAGATGGAAAATCCATCGAAGATTTTACAACTCAATTTTTCCAAATCCACTACTGCGTTTGTGATCATCACAAACCTTTACCTAAGGTCATTTTTGAATGGTATTCACATGGTCTTCTTAAAAATATTGCTACATTTATTTCATGGAAATGAATAATAGACTTGAATGAAGTTTGCGAGGAGGCACATACCCCTGATAAAGATTTAAATAAATTCTCTTTTACCCTACCTCCTTATGATTCCAAAGACTAAATATTATTGAAGAAAAATCATCAAAGTCATAAAGTATTGAGCTAGAAATCAGGTAAGGAAACGTGTTTCAAGCATGTCCTCTTACACGATGAAATTAATGAATTGAAGATTGCACAAAATAAGTAAATTGCAAACTATACACGCAAATTGCATACTTGTTGCAAGATACAAAATAATCTTACTGTAAATCTAATTGATGAATATTTTCACAATTGTTAGCATTAAATAGAGACCAGGGTTCTAATGGAATACCAACAAAGGCTTTGTTGTAGTCTAGGGGTGCTAGAATTTTCAATCTTCCCAAAGGGAAGAAGGTCTCACTCGAAGCACAACCAAGAGAATTAAAGTTATATGGAGATACACCATGAATTAAAAACTCCACATACATGGCTATAGTAATATGCATTCATTATAAATATGTGGAATGAGACATTATACAATAGAATTGAAAATATAATCCATTATCAAGAATATGCATTATTTAGAATTCATGAACGAACAAAGGAAACACCATAGCTCCATTTAACATTCATAACAAAAACATACTCCAAGTTTTTGAAAAGGGGGATTAAATATTCATTCATTCTGTAGGACTTACAGTGGGATTTGCAACATCATAAAAAACATACATAGATGTCAACAACATCCTCATCCATAAAAAATCTAGCGTTATCATTGATGCTAATGCTACTGCTGATGCCAACTGCTAACCCCCTTATCGTAGCCCCAAAAGACTTTTATGTAATGATAATAGATAAAGTTGATCATGTCAATTCAATTACAAAGGGATAAGGATGATTGTGTCAATCCATTGTAAATGTGTTGAACCTACACATAATAGATCTAGCTAGAAAATACCACACACATTTGTAGAGAGAAATTGAGAAAGAAGAAGCAAGAGAGAAAGAATGGAGGAATTCTCATTAACCGTATTCCACACTCAAAGAGTGAATAATTTACAATATATATAGGATACATGAGTAACTAATGTGCCATAGTGGTGGTATAGAGTGATCTGGACACACACCAATAGTTACGAGACTGAACTGCCACCTAGGCTAGTCTCTTAGGCAGTTATGGGAGTGAACTGCCACCTAGGCTAGTCTCTTAGGCAGTTATGGGAGTGAACTGCCACCTAGTTGAGTTAACTAGTCAACTAGTCTTTAGTTAACTGACTGAACAAAGAGTAGAGAGGAGTTAACTCATGAAACCAAGGGTAATGCGCCAGTCTAGTGATGATCCCAAGGCAAGTGCACATTAGCTGGTGATGATCCCAATGTTGCATGGTGACAAAACCAATGCAACATCTAAACTCAACTCAACTAGTCAAACTGAAGTGTCAACTGAAAGAGAATATTATCTAGGTGGAATATTCTCCCCTAAAATACAGGAGACTTGATAATGACTAATTATGACTAATAAACAAGGAAAAACCTTAGGAAAAATAAATCCTAGGTGTGTGTGAAGTAACTCCAACACCCCCCCTGAACATCACTATAGTGAAAATAAAGAATGGGTCCCTACAACGAGGCCATGTTAGGTACCCAAATACAAAATATACACTGAAATAAATGAGGAAAGAGGGAAAACCTCATGGGAAACCCCCCCTCAAATTAAAATGCATAATAAAATAAAAATGAGAAGGAACAAAAAGCAGTTGCTAAGAAACCGTGTCCTTCACTCCAAGAAGACCTCACAACTGTGCAAGTTTGTGCTCGTTGAATATTTTGTTGAATATGTAGATGTCTGCATGGATCTGATGAAGTAGATGCACCATTGATACCTCCACACATATCCACTTTCTCTTCTTGTAATGAAGAATATCCAAATAAAATTTGGATGAAACTTTGAAAACCGTGTGGTCGTTTCTGAAAAAATAATGAAATTTTGTTAATTTTAAAATGATCATAACTTCACTTCCCGGACTCCATTTCAGACGATTTGTTTTTTGAAATTTGATATTTTCTCGAGAAGAATTCAAATATCCAATTTTTTTTTCTGCAAAATTTTCTCAGAAAATATCATAATTGAGTCTGATGTGCACGGATCCCTTTTTGTCTCCTGATATGCATGTCATATATCATCCACATGAAATTCATAAAACAAATTTGAAATGGAATAGACATCATATTCAATTAATGGAATACAAACTTGTGAAAATACTTTTGTATAAGACTCTTCATAATAAGAGGCTTACTGATGGCTTCTCTTTTGGCTCTATCTGTTCAACCTCCTGCATGAAATATTCACAAATTATTTATTCCAGAATAGAACCTCCAATATGGTGCATAATTCATTTGGATTTTATTCTTGTGAGTCATCATATACTTGGTGGAGAATTTCTGGTGAAATAGACAAGAAGATAAATCCTATGGCCATATCTTGTCTATTGAGAAAGTCATTTTTCTCATCGACAGAATGAGGCTCTACTTCTATTTCCATGGTTATTTGGTATAAGCCTCTACTTCTGAGAAGAAGTAGAATCTCTAGCTTCCACTCCAAATAGTTACGAGGCGTGAGAAGTATTATCGGTGAGTAAAGCATATATTCCATCTTTATGTGTTCTTCAATCTTCAGTACCTGCAAAAATAATTCGGTGTAGTTTTTGCTTAGCAGTTCGTCGGATCTAATACCATGTAAATGTGTTGAACCTGCACATAATAGATCTATCTAGAAAATACCACACACATTTGCAGAGAGAAATTGAGAAAGAAGAAGCAAGAGAGAAAGAATGGAAGAATTCTCATCAACCGTATTCTACACTCAAAGAGTGAATAATTTACAATAGATATAGGATACATGAGTAACTAATGCACCATAGTGGTGGTCTAGAGTGATCTGGACACACACCAACAGTTACTTGAGTGAACTGCCACCTAGTCTAGTCTCACAGGCATTTGCGGGAGTGAACTACCACCTAATTGAGTTAACTAGTCAACTAGTCTTCAGTTAACTGACTAAACAAAGAGTAGTGAGGAGTTAACTCAGGAAATCAAGGGTAATGCGTCAGTCTGGTGATGATCCCAAGGCAAGTGCGCATTAGATGGTGATGATCCCAATGTTGCATGGTGAAAAAACCAATGCATCATCTAAACTCAACTCAACTAGTCAAACTAAAGTGTCAACTAAAAGAGAATATTCTCCAGGTGAAATATTCTCCCCTAAAATATAGGATACTAAATAATGACTAATTATGACTAATAAACAAGAAAAACCTTAGGAAAAATAAATCCTAGGTGTGTGTTAAGTAACTCCAACATCCATTACCTAGGTTGACTCTTTATTTATGCTCCTTAACTTATATTCATTTGTACTTGAATTCCGCCACATTTCTTTATGTCTTGGCATGTCCTTTGCATTGATCTTGATGCTCTATTATGGTGGATTCTCATCCATCCATTTTTTTTCAAATTTCCTAAAAATGAAGGGGAAAACAAACCTTGACCACAACCATTGACTTTTCTTCAAGTCAACCCTTATCTTCCTCTTGTTCCCCTTCAAATGAAGGGGCCAACTCATGGACGATCCACAAGGATTTTCCATGGAATTTGACAAACTATTCTAGCTGTGTGCACCACTTGTGAGAAATGATAGAGGCTCTAGTAATGAATTCTTGGGCCTTCGCACTATCTTGTATTAATATAATGTTCATCATGCCATATTATTCCTTCACAACAAAAACAACTAATTGATCTAGTGAAACATCAACTTTTTATACCTTTTAATGGATTTTCTACCTCCTTTGACAACTAGAATACTCATACTATTAGAGACTACAAAAAAACTAGTGAGTGATTCTCCTGGAGATAGATGTCCACTTTGAAGCGTGTCTATGGATGATAAATATAATTAATCTTGTAGAAAAAAACAATTGTTTTGGGTGAGTCTTTGTGTAATAATTATGTCAACATGTGATTATTCACATTCAACAACACTACTGCAGATTTTCATTTTGAGCTTTATTGGATCTTGGGTTGCTTCAGTACCAAGTACCTTCATAATATTTCTCATATTTACTTTTGGCTTTGGAGGATCTATCAAATCATGCATTATCATCTCCTGTTTATCTTTTTCCTATGCAAGTCACCTTTGTGGATGCATGACCTTACAAAGGAACAATTAACAGACAAAAACATACTTGGTTATTGTTTATTTGATTGATAATTGCTCCTTGTTTGAAATGTACCTAGGGATGATAATATGACATACATAGGGATATATCCAAGGGAATAATGAATGTAATGTGGCCATTATCATATAATATGTCCACTTGGTAGTTGATCGGTAATATATAGGCCCACTAGGTAGTTAGAGATAATATTATAGTAATAAGGGGTAGTGGGAATGGACTCTTAAGAATACTCATGATAAAGTATAAATAAATAAAAATATCATTGGATTGAGATATGTTGGATGTATTGTATTGTATCAAGCATAGCTTATGGAGTGATTCATTCCATATGGATTATTTTATGGTGTTACCCTAATTTAAGGGTTATTTTCTATATTTTTGTGTTGTTTATGGTGTGAATGCATCTAGTATTTTAGAATTTAAATGTTTATTCTCAAGTTTAAGAGTTATATTTTATCTTTTATCTATCAAGGTTTACTATAAGTGGTACTTCAAAAATGTCAAAATGTTCACACCTGGAGGAACATAAGAATATAGAGAAAAATATTTAAGGTGGGGTAACACCATCAAACATTCCTTATGGAAGGAATCACTCCACAATCCATATGCTTGCTACAATACAATATCATTCAAAATACCTCAATACAATGATACTCGTGTATTTATACTTTCTCATGAGTATTCCTAGAGGTATATGCCAATTAATCCTTATAAATATATTATTTCTTCTAACTACCCGGTGGGCCTATTTATTATCCATCGACTACCAAGTGGGCCTATTCCATGATTATGGACGCATCACATCCATTATTACCTTGGCCACCTCCCTAGGTACCTCATATTCTCATCCCTATGTACATTATGTTCCATCATCCTTCACATGTTTCATCCTCGAAACATGAGGGGAATGTTGGCATGTTTTTAGACAGAGGTAGCGTATGCGTGTTTGTCATTGATGGTGAAGATCAACACGATCAGATGGTGAATATCAGCATGATCAGATGGTGAAAATCAGCACGATCAGTAGTGTAGTGATAATGGCAAGATCAGCAGTGTAAGATCAGAAGGAGGAAAACAGTCAAAGCACGACAAAGGTTTCGTTTCAGAGTTTCGCAGATCGGGAAATCCAAAGGAAAGAGGTTCGAACTCGTGATATCCAAAATCATGATAACAATCCCGACCGTTGGAGTCATAGGACACATGACAAGCGATTGGAATTTCACTGACTTGCACATTGGAGGAGTCAACGGAGCATGGTGTGGGAACTCGCGATATGTGAGATCACAAAAAGATCTGGACCATCGAATCATCGAGATCGTGGACCATTGATCAGGCATGATGAAGGCCCATGCAGTTGAAAAATCATGATAAGATCTTGATCATTGATCCAAGAGGGACATGTGGCAAGGGATTAATTTTTCATTGACTAGAAAGTCAAAGGAAGGAAAATCTCTAACCTTGCAACTCGCGATATGTGAAATCGTGATAAGGTCTGGCCCGTGGTCATAGAAAAGGTCACATTGTCGAAGGCTTAAGGGAAGAAGCTAGCGGTGTTAAGCTCCATCTCGGAGTCTCGGCGATTGTGACTTGGAGTATCGAGACCCTTCATCACAGAAATCGTGATATGCAAGATCGCGATGAGATCTGAACCATCGGATCATTGGAGATCTTGACCGTTGATCATGCTTGATGAAGTTCACAAAATACGAAGTGCCTTTTGGCGCAGCCTGTGGTCACCACCAGTGTTCATGTGAGGGGAAGAATCTAGCAGTGCTAAGCTCCATCTCAGAGTTTCGTCGATCGTGACTTGGAGTGTCGAGACCCCTCATCACAGGAATGCCGAAAGGCGAAATCACAAAATTCAAATTATGTTTAGCGCTCGGTCACAACTAGTGGGCATATGAGATAAACATGAAATCCTGCAGATTTAATCCAACCATGCTGGTTAATTGGAAACTTGATTGAAGGGTTACTTTTTCTTTTCACGATTAATTGTTCAGTTACGATTCAGTTAGCAGAACCGAATCATCGTTCTTGGACGGTTGGCGTTTCAGTTGCTGAAGTATTGTTCTAGGGATTTGAGGGGTAACTGAAGGGGTGGCTGTGTATAAAATAAACACACAGTGACTGTGCGGGGTTGGTTGTTCTAAATGAAAAATGAGTTGAACTGTAAGAAAGGAAAAATTACAGTATGCGCAGTGTGAGACCGACAGTATGCGCAATGTGAGATAAAACTTAGAGATGAGTAACAGATGAGGAATAGACAGAAGCAAGAGCAGAATTGTAGAATAGCTTGAAGCATAGAAGAATTGTAGAACAACTTGAAGCAGAGTAGAATTGCAGAATAGACAGAGGAAGAGAAGAATTGCAGAAAAGTTAGAAGTAGACCAGATTTACAGAACATAGAAGAAATGGTAAGAATTGATTTATCTGCGTTGTCGGTTATTCAATCATTTATTTATAATCAGGGAGGAAGGGTGGTGCTGGGGAGGACTATGGTCCTCTGATATTTGAGTTGGTGCTTGAATATTGGAAGTTGTAGCTTCCATATAGTTGTGGCTAGAAAATAGGGTGGCAGGGTGGTGCTTGGGAAAACACTGAGTTTTCTATATGCAAGTTGGTGCTTGTATAAGTGGAAGTAGGTGCTTCCATCCAGTCGATGCTGGAACATTCAAGGAGTTGGTGCTTCCTTCTAGTGGGTGCTCTCAAACCAGAGATTTGGTGCTCTCAAACAAGTTGGAGCTTGTAAAATAGAGGTAGTAGCCTCACTTTGAGTTGGTGCTCAAACATAGATGATGTACAAAACTTAAAACACTGCCTATCATTTCGAAGAAGAAGAGGTTTTCTCCCGTTATGGGTTTCCTTGTGAAAATCTGTCTCTATGTATATCTTATGTGTGATTGATGCTCATTATTTATGTTGTTCATATGATGTATAATATTGATGGTCACTTGATGAAAGATTAAAAATGGTTTAATAGATTTAATATTGTTTAAGCACAATACCAACTGATCCACCCCCCCCTCTCAGTTGTCTTAGTAATTTCAACAATTGGTATCAGAGATGGTTCCTTTTATTTAAAGGTAGATCTGTAAGCTTAAACATGATAAGTCATGAAGGGACTTCAGCCAGTAAGGCTCCTCTATTTGATGGAACACATTTTTCCTTTTAGAAGGTTAGAATGAGAACATACATAATGCCTTAGGTGATGATGTTTGGGATGTAGTAGAGACTAGATATACAAAGCCTGTTGTGCTGGCTTCCAAGGATGATAAGTTATAATTTAGATTTAATGCTAAGGGAATGAATGCTATCTTGAATGGACTTGCAGAAGCCGAGTTTGTAAAGGTGATGCATCTTCAAACTACCAAAGAAATGTGGGATAAACTTATTTGCAGCTATGAAGGAAATGAGAAAGTAAAAGATGCCAAACTTCAAACATTTAGGTTGAAGTTTGAACAACTAAAGATGAATGAAGATGAAACAGTTAGAAAGTATTTTTTAAGAGTTGAAGAACTTGTGAATGCCATGAAGGGTCTTGGTGAGAAGATTGAAGAATCAATTTTAGTTCAGAATATTTTAAGATCTTTGCTTGATAAATTTAATCCAAAAGTATCTGCAATGGAAGAACTAAATGATCTTAAAAATCTATCCATTGATCAACTCCTAGGAACTTTAACTGCATATGAAATGAGAATCAACAAAGATAAATCCATTACTAGAGAAGTATCTTTTAAAGAAGACAAGAATACTGATTCAGATTTAGATGATATTGAGGCAAAATTTATGAGAAGGTTAAAGAAAGGATCAGGAAAATATCAAGGCAAGCTTCCCTTAAAATGTTTTAACTGTGGTAAGATAGGTCATTTTGCATCTAAGTGTCCCCATCAGAAAAAGGACCAGAACTCTGATGATGAAAAGAAGTACAAATTCAATAAATATAGTAAAAATAAAAGTTTGTGTGCAAATAAAGACAATTCCTTAGAAGACATAGATAATGATTCATCATGTGAAGACAAAGTGAATGATTTTATGATTACGAATATGGGAGATCTTGATGATGAGCACACAGGAGGTGAAATGGATGATGAAGAAACTGTGGTGGATATGGAAGGTGAATTAATCAATGCTTTGGAAGAAATTGATAGACTCATATGTAAGAAGAGAAAACAAAAACAGTTGTTGATGCAGTTTAAAATGAATGGTGAAAAACCTAATGAAAAATTTTCTCTACTAAAAGTGGAGTTAGAAGAGGCAAAGAAAATAGAAGACATACTAAAACAACAATTGTCAGAGAAGAAAGTGAGGTGTGAAGCCTTAGAAGAAGAGATAGTAAAAGTCAGAAAAGAAATGGAGAAATTTAAGGCATTGTATCATCAAAATCTGCCAAGTATTAAAGCTTCAGAAGAATTAAATTTCATTCTAAATCAACGAAGGAATCCAAAGTTGAAATCCGGCTTGGGCTATGAAGAGGGATCAAGTAGTGATCATTCAAGTAATACATAACCCATCAAGTTTGTCAAAACTACAATCATTAACAACAACCACTCTGCAGAAACAAAGAAAGAAAATGAGTCATCAAGAAGGAATGAAAGAAAAAGTACTAGAACCAAATCTATAGATCAAAGAAATAACACAAACAAATTTTATGATCAAATAAATCATCAGCATGGAAGAAATCGACTACAACCTTTTTCCAGGTACAAAGGTTTTTTCTATGGTTATTGTTTTTTCTTCTTTAATTTTGGTCACAAAGCTATAAATTGTTCTTTAAGATTTAGATATGAACAATCAAGATATTCAATGAATAACCATCTTCCACAACAAAGATCGAGACAACCAAGCAACAAACAACCTCAAACTATAAATCATGCGATGGCTGGGAAAAGAACATAGGTTAAGCATAACAATAGTTATGAGCATAACAATCACTATGATCTTTTATTTAGTGAACTAGAATGTTACATCTGTCATAACTATGGACATAAAGGTACAGATTCTCGCTTAAGGAATTACAAGCCAGATTTGATCCCCACTGCTAAAAATGTCAAGGTTTGGAAGAAGAAAGAAGATGACAAGTGTGGACTAGTGTTATCAGTCCAAAGACAAAAGAATCCCTGGTATATTGACAGTGGATGTTCCAAACATATGACTGGAGACAAAAGTAAGTTTCTAACTCTAAGTGAAAGCAAATCAAGGAATGTAACTTTTGGAAATGATGCACTAGGAAAAATAAAAGGTAAAGGAATGGTAAGTTTGAGTAATGGAAAAGGGAAAGCTCAAGATGTTTTATTTCTATAAGGTCCGAAACATAATCTTCTTAGTGTCATTCAAGTCTGTGACCGAGGATGTGAAGTCATTTTTACCTCTAAAGACTGTAGAATAAAGTCTGTGAATTCAGGACAACTAGTTGCAAAAGGGATAAGAACATAAAACAATGTCTATGTGTTAAAAGAAGAAAAAGAAGAACGCCACTTAAGAAAGTATGATGAAAGTTGGCTGTGGCATAAGAGACTTGGACACCTAAATTTTGATCATATAATCAAGCTCAGAAACAATGGGGCAGCAAAATATCTTCCAAAGATATCAAAGCCATACAAATCTGTTTGTAAACCCTACCAGATAGGGAAGCTTACTCGCACTCAGTTCAAATCTAAAAACTTTCCTTCAACAGAAAAACCTCTCCAATTAGTACATATGGATTTATGTGGACCATCAAGGAAAGAAGGTACAGGAAAAGAAAATTATTTTATATTGATTATTGATGATTATTCTAGACTAACATGGGTTTCCTTTTTGAAGGAAAAATCTGAAGCATTTGAAAAATTCAAAGTGTTTAAGGCTCTGATTGAGAATCAAACAGGAAAAAAATTAAAGGAAGTAAGGTCTGATAGAGGAGGAGATTTTAGTTCACGGAACTTCATAGAGTTCCGTGATAAACATGGAATCAAAAGAGAGTACACAATTCCAAGGAATCCACAACAAAATGGAGTTGTTGAGAGGCATAATAGATCAGTACAACAAATGGCAAGATCAATGATGAATGAAAGGAACATACCTCAGACATATTGGGTGGAAGTGATTCATACAACTATTCATATCCTTAACAAAGCTCACCTCAGGCCACACAGTAACAAGACTCCTTATGAACTATGGTTTGGAAGACCTACTTCAATCAAGCATTTTAAAGTCTTTGGGAGTAAATGTTATATCAAGAAAAATGATGAAAATATTGGCAAATATGATGACAGGGCTGATGAAGGTATCTTCTTGGGTTATGCTACAAACAATAAAGGGTACAAATGTTACAATAAGAGCGTGCATAAACTAGTTGATTGTATAGACATAAAAGATGATGAAGAAATCCCAGTCAGGAATGTAAGCAGTGCTGAACCAAGCAAAGAAGATATAGTTGAAGATGAAGATGAACAGGTCCAAGGATCAGAAAGAGAAGAATCTGAATCAGATGTAGATACAAATACTCAGGTTGACATAAATCAACAAAAAGAAACAAACTCACCTCTCAGAATTGTTAGAAAGAATCATCCTGAAAATCAGATAGTTGGGGATATAAATAAAGGAGTTCAGACAAGAATGAAATTGATTAAAGACTCAGAACAATCTCATGTTGCTTTTTTATCTATGACTGAACCTAATTTTTTTTATGAATCCAACCAGCATGATGATTGGATTAGAGCTATGAATGAAGAGCTTGATCAGATTGAGAAGAACAATACTTGGGAGCTTGTCCCTAGACCTGAAGATAAGAATGTAATAGGTTCCAAATGGGTGTTCAAAAATAAAATGAATGAAAAAGGACAAGTTGTTAGAAATAAAGCTAGATTGGTCTATAAAGGGTATGCACAAGTTGAAGGTCAGGACTTTGATGAAAATTTTTCACCAGTGGCAAGATTGGAATCCATCAGAATGTTCATTGCATATTCATGCCATAAGAACTTTAAAGTGTATCAGATGGATGTTAAGTCATCTTTTCTTAATGGAGATATAGAGGAAGAAGTATATATGGAGCAACCTGAAGGATTCTCATTGACAGATAATCCTAATTATGTTTGCAAGCTGAAGAAGGATTTATATGGACTGAAACAAGCACCACGAGCTTGGTATTATAGACTGGACAAATTTTTACAAGACAAAGGGTTCAAGAAAGGTATTGTTGACAACAATCTCTACATTAAGTCTGAAGGTGATAATATACTAGTTGTTTTGATTTATGTAGATGATATTATTTTTGGTTGTACTAATGAATCATTTGTCCAGTGGTTTTCTAACTCTATGCAAATAGAGTTTGAGATGTCCATGATAGGAGAACTACCATATTTTATTGGTTTACAAGTAAATCAAAGTTCTGCAGGAATATTTATCTCTCAAGAAAAATATTTGAAAGAGATGTTGAAGAAATTTCAGATGGAGGATTCCTCTTCTATTAGTACACCTATGGTGGTTGGTTGCAAGCTCAGTAAAGATGATATGTCATTTAATGTTGATCAAAGGACATACCAATCAATGATAGGCAGTCTTCTATACATCACAACATCTCGTCCTGATATAATGCAAGTTGTTGGAATGGTAGGTCGTTATTAGTCATCTCCTAAACAAAGTCACTTGGTAGCTATCACAAGGATATTCAAATACTTGAAGGGAACAATGACTTATAGTTTGTGGTATCCCAGAAATCAGAATTTTCAGTTAACTGCTTATTCAGATGCAGATTGGGCAAACTGTGTTGATGAGAGAAAAAACACTAGTGGAGGAGCATTCTTCCTGGGTGACTCATTAGTAGCATGGCTTAGTAAAAAGCAAGGATCTATTTCCTTATCAACTACAAAAGCAGAGTA
>ML790320.1:168847-196106 GCA_009831015.1 Picea engelmannii | reverse complement strand
AGAGCCCTAACCTCATCATCAAAGTCCACTTTTACAGAACTTAGTTGATTAGTAACTGTATTAAATTCATTTAAATGATCTGCAACAGACCCACCTTCTGACATCTTCATATTAAATAATCTTTTCATTAGAAATACCTTATTTGATGCTGAGGTTTTTTCATACAATTTGGCCAACGCGTCCATCAAACCCTTCGTTGTCTTTTCTTTCGAAATATTGAAATCCATTGACGCTGCCAGGCTCAGCCGTATCGTTCCTAGAGCCTTTCTGTCAAGAATCTCCCATTCTTCGTCCTTCATGGCCGCTGGCTTCTTTGCTAGTCCACTCAATGGTAGGAATAGATCCTTCTGATATAAATAGTATTCCATCTGCATCTTCCATAACTGGTAGTTTTGGCCATTAGATTTCTCGACCCTAAACTTTACATCTTCCGACATTGCTCCCACTCGAACCAGGAACCCTCTTTTCCTGCGAGTTACCTTACGCTCTGATACCAGTTGTTAGAAAAACAGGACCGCGGAGCAATAAAATAAAACAAATGCAGAAACAAAATACAGAAGACACACAATACAAGAGAGACACAGATTTACGTGGTTCACCTAGTGTGGGCTACGTCCACCAGAGAAATTGCCAGCTCCTTCCTTTATTATTATCCAACAAATGAAGGGATACAACCTACAGCAAAACCCGCTGTAACTTCCTCTTCTTTCTCTCACAGTCTCCTCTCTCAAAATATAATATTCACGATCATCCATAGCCGTAATACATTTCCCTCATAAAAGAGGGTTGCCTTCTAGGGAAAAAAACCCTAACATAATCTCTACCGTTAGATCTGCGACCTTATAATGAATGGTTCAGATTTACAATGAAATTACAATATTTCATGGGGTACCCCTCTGCACTCCCCCACGTGGAAGTGTGTACATACTTCTGGGGTGTAAATACTTTATGGGGTATAAACACGGCTGAAAGCAAGGACCTCTGAATCAGGAATATAATCAGGCTCCACAACCAACACTTTTTCCTTGGTTATCAGCAACACCAACCAAAGCTACCCTTCTTGGAAACCTTACATTTTCTAGACTTGACAAGATTGTTGAATGACCCCATCTGTCACAATCCACATTGGCTTCCTATGCCAATGAAATTGCCTTCGGACATACCAAAGTTTGAGGCCAAGCCTA
Organism: Picea engelmannii; assembly: GCA_009831015.1. Taxonomy (NCBI): domain Eukaryota; kingdom Viridiplantae; phylum Streptophyta; class Pinopsida; order Pinales; family Pinaceae; genus Picea; species Picea engelmannii. Next base: position 194,922 of record ML790320.1, on the reverse strand, counting down.
ATGAAGATCCATGGGATCATGTGACCACCTTCCATCTTTGGTGCTCGTCTAATTCATTGAAAGACGACTCCATACAATTGTGATTGTTTCAACGCACTCTCATTGGGAGTGCCGCAAAATGGTACATCAAGCTCGACCACTCGAGATATTCTTCCTTCGGCGAATTGGCAATGGCATTCCTAAACCATTTCCAATTACCTGTGAGATACGACATCGGCACAGAATTGCTGTCCAATTTCGAAAATAAAAAAGTGGACCATATCTCTGACCACATCCAAGAATAGAGATGCCGGAAGAGTTTGATCAAGGTACCAGTCCCACCAACATTCCTTCTTGAGTGGTTCCTTAAGTCTTTGGTCCCACATCTATCCAAATACATCACAACGTCAAGAGTGTTTTTTGAATAAGATGCCATCATGAGAGCTCAACAACTTGAGCTAATTTATTCTCAGTCTGATTTACTGTACAAGGATTTTCCCGATGCACCACGATCCATACTTGATAAAACTAGACAAAGAGATGGACCAAATGCTGATGGTATTGTAGGTTCAACACAAACCAAGCCCACTGAACAACTGAAAAAAAAAATGCAACAATTTTCTATACAACGCACAACGGCCAACCAAACTACTATTTCGGCTGCTCCCCCTACCCAAACGTCGGATGTACACAGTGTGCAATTGACAAATCCAAAGGCCACCCAACAGCCTGATGGAAAGAAAAAACAACGTAAGAAGGGTAAGGGGGATAAGAAACCCACTAATAATGTTGGCGGGGGCAACACTGAAAAATGGAAGGTGAAGTGTCTATGTAACCTGTGCGCGGAGGACCACCCGACCCACCAGTGCCCTCGGTTTGCAGAGGCCCAAAATTTTGTGTCACAACAACAACCTGTTGTGTTAATGAATCCATTCCAACATGGGAAAAACCTAACCCAAGCCTCTACAAGCGCAGAAGGGAGAAGCCAAGGACCCTCTCCATCTTCGAACAATCCTGCATCCACGAATGTGTATATGATGAAAGGTGATTATTTTATATCGACTAGAGCACATGACTATAGTAAGCCAAGCACCTCTAAGAAAGGCAAAGAAGATAAAATCCCATCTCTTCCTCTCTAGATCGAGAAGACTTTGGGTGACCACATTGACACACATCCCAAAAGGTGCATTCAACAAATCTTCTCACAACCCAAATGCAAGGGCCACCCAGAACTATTTTGTGGTGGAGGAATTATCTCAAACCCCTTGTGCGATGTCCGCTTTAGAGGTCCTCTAGAGCTTCCCTTCCCATAGGAAACCTTTGTTAGATGCTTTAGTATCTTCCGAGGCTTGTAATCTGGGTACAATCATGCTGGATATAATCGACTTAAAACCTCATCTCCCTTACCATGTAGAATTTCAAATAGTAGTGGCTTACCCCATGAAAACTTTTTCTTGGAACATTTTCCACACGGTGATTGATGAGGGCACCTCGACATGCGTCTTGTCATTGGCATGTTGGAAGGCCATTGGCCAACCCATTTTTTCTCTATCACCTACTCTTCTTACCGCTTTCGAGGGTCATTTGTTCCGACCACATGTCATCATCCCCTCTTTTCCCATGCAGTTAGGAGGGAAGACCGTGTGCTTCGAGGTAGAAGTAGTCGATACATCTGTTGACTACAATCTCTTGTTAGGTAGGAGTTGGACCTATGCCATGCAAGCAGTGGCTTCTATAGTTTTCTAGGTCTTGTTTTTTCCACACAAGGGCCGAATCATGACCATTGATCATTTGTCCTTCTCCAGACCTGACCCTTCATTGGGGGCATCCACAGTCCCGATGATTAAAAATCCCCAACCGGGCGTCGTCAACGTAGGGGTTGGTTTGTGCCCATATTTGATGGGTACTTTCGATTACCCACCTCTTCAAGGTGATGTCAAGTTCGTATCAGACCACCATAAATTTGAGATTTTCCAAGTTTCATCGTTTTGCATGACTTACTTCAACGATCCTTGGATTCTTCCTTCCCCATCAGCCATGATGGAAGGGACAGGGCACCATGGTATGTCCATGCCCTTGTCTGTGGTAGAGGCAACATACTCTCTAGTCCAACAAGATTCAGCCAACACTGATCCGACTCCTGCACAAGAGTTAGATCTGATCCCAGAGCCTATCTGGGCTCAAGGTTCCCTCACTGGTACTGATTTGTTAGACTTAGTCTTTCCCTTAGATGAAGCAATCATTGAAGCAATGACTAGTCTAGACAAACCCTGGGACGATCTCCATCACCGATCATACTTCCTCCCAGAGTTAAATAGAATCGAAGCAGGGGAATTCACCTTGACTATGACTGGAGATAGGTCTTGTATTATCAATCCCTTGGCTACAAATGAGGTTTATGCCGAGGGTAATATGGAAACTATCGCTAAAACTATACCAATTAATATCTCCAGAATCCCTGGTGTCGTGGAGAATGTTTTCGTCGGAGCTCACTATTTCCCCAAAGAGATTCAAATCTACACAGACTTATTTAAATAATTTCGCGATGTTTTTGCTTGGTATTATGAGGAAATTCTAGGCATTGATCCAAAAATAGTCGAACATGAAATCACAACTTATCTGAATGCCAAGCTTGTTTGGCAGAAGCTTCGTCCAGTTAATCCCAAGAAAGCAGTAGCCATTAAGGTTGAAGTCTAGAAACTGCTCAAAGCCGGTTTTATCTATCCTATCCATTTGACCTAATGGGTGTCAAATCCTATGCTTGTCAACAAGAAACAAGGCACGATTCACGTATGTATGGAATTCCGTGATTTGAACAAGGCTTGTTCAAAAGATAATTTTCCCACACCATTCATTGACCAGATAATTGATGAATGTGCAGGTTGCAAGGCCTTTTCTTTCATGGATGGTTTTTCAGGATATAATCAGATAAAAATCAAACCCAAAGACCAACACCAAACTGTATTCATTTTTCCATGGGGTACATTTGCCTATCGTAAGATGTCTTTTGGTCTCAAAAATGTTGGAGCTACCTTCCAATGGGCCATGTCTTTTGCTTTCCATGATCTCAAGCATATAGTCGAAGCCTATTTAGATGATTTAGCATCATGAATCCTTTAACTTCAGAGTCTACAAGGAAAGGTGAACTTTTTGAGGCATTTCATTGCCAACTATGCCGAGATCACAAAGGGATTTATGCACTTACTGAAGAAAGACATTCCTTTTCATTGGGATGATGCCCCTCAACACTCCTTAGAAGCATTGAAACATGCCCTCACAACTGCCCCTCTACTTTGGCCACCCAATTATAACAAAGATTTCTTATTATACTTGGCTGCAGTAGATTCAACCATCGGCATGGTCTTAGTTCAGGAAGATGATTTTCTCTCAGAATATGTGATCTATTACTTGAGCTAAGGGCTCGTCGGATCGGAACTCAATTATTCTCATATCGAAAAACTTGCGTTGGCAGCAGTCCATGCTGTTTAACGATTTCGTCATTATGTTTTGTTTCACAAGACCACCATCATTGCCGTTGTGAATCCATTTCAATACGTGTTGACATGATGGGTAATGAAAAAAAGATCAGTAGATGGATAGTCATCCTCCAGGAATTTGACTTAGATTTTGTTTCGACGAAATCCAAAAAGTCACTGGTCTTTGCAGAACTTATTTTGGAACTTCCGATCGAGTCAGGTGATGTTGTGCCCGAAGAATCACCTATTCGAGGAGATATGTTTCTGATAGCATCTTCAGACCTCCGGTATGGAGATATTCTTGTTTATGTCCAGAATTTGAAGTTCCCCACCTCTACTTCTCGTGATGAATGCCGTCGTATACGTCATCAAGCCAAGAATTATCTCATCCTCAAGGACACTCTCTATCGTCGAGGTGTAGATTGCATTCTTCGCCGATGCCTCACATATGAAGAAGCAGAAATTGTGCTTAATGATTGCCATACTGGAGCATGTGGTGGTCATTTTTTTGGGTTGGCAACAACCCAAAAGATTTTACGAGCCGGTTACTTCTGGCCGACACTAATTAAATATTGTATCGAATCGGTCAGGAAGTGCCACCCATGTTATATCTTCTCTCGGAAGATGAGGGCAGATATTGCTCCCATGTTTCCTGTCATCACATTTTGTCCCTTCACCAATTGGGGGATTGATTACACTACATGCAACACTCCTTCAACAAGGGGGCACCGTTATATCATTGTAGCCGTAGACTACTTCACGAAGTGGGTCGAAGCTATGCCAATGTTTAAAGATTATGGAGAGACTCCAACTCTCTTTTTGTTCAACCAGATAATCGCAAGGTTCGACGTCCCGAGGGAGATTGTCACTGACCATGGCAGTCACTTTCAGAACTAAATGATGACCGACTTAACATCAAATCTTGGGTTGTGGCAAGAGCATTCATCACCCTACTACCCCCAAGCAAATGGTCAGGTGGAAGCTATAAATAAATCTCTTAAGACCATCCTACAGTGAACGATTAATTCATCCAAGTCAAATTGGCATTTGATGTTATACTCAGCATTATGGGATTACCAAATTTCTGTTAATACTGCAATCGGTTTCTCACCTTTTCAACTCATTTACGGGCTGGAAGCGGTCTTGCTTCTAGAATGTCAGATCTCGTCCCTAAAGTTGGTAGTATAGTTACTACCAGACACTTGTCCACTTGAAGAGTGGTTATTATACATTGAGTGACTCAATGAGCAGCGTCATGATGCGGCCCTGGCCAATGAGGCTCAAAAACAAAAAGTCAAGTGTCAATATGATCAGTCCGTTCGTCCTCAGATTTTCTCTGAAGGCGACCTTGTCCTAGTCTATGACCAAGATAAGGACTCCCTGGGGGAAGGAAAATTCAAACCCATGTGGTTCGGACCTTTCATCATAAAAGAGATTCTAAAAAAGGGTGCTTATCATCTGATAGACTTTGAGGGAAATTCTTTAGCGGAGGCTATAAATGGGCTCTACCTCAAGAAGTATTACTCATAGGTAGGTCACCTTGGGCCACTTTTTGTAACATATGTATAGTCTTTGTACTATTACTTTATGGTTTCTTTTGGTTTTATGGACGTGTCATTTTTTATGTTATCTTTTGTCACTGTAGCAGATTTCAAGTGAATCAAAGGTGTTCATTGGGTACGCAGACGACGCTAGATGGCACAATCGAAGGATTGCCTCCGCAACTTGTGTAATTTTACACCTCAGGGCAAATTATTATCTTCAGGAGGTATATGCTTAGGTGACACCATAAACAATGTCGTCAAATACAACACCATTATCGAGTTGCTTTGTGATGCTATTTCATTTGGTATCTCTCATCTCCGGGTCTATTTAGACGCTCAGCTGGTTGTGTCTCAGTTAAATAGGGTCTACCATGTTCATGATCTTACTTTACACTGATGATTCCTTTGGGTACTTTTGAGAGGGCTTAAATCCCCTGATTCAACAACAGGAACCAAACCCACCATCGAGGCCCAATTAGACTCTGCAGCATTTGGAGTGGAATGGTTCTCCAGATCTTACAATCTGGCCAAATTATCGATGATATTTTGTGTTTTCTGGTGAATGTTCTTCCTTCGGTTAAGACAATTTTTTCAGTAATTTCTCTTAGGTGGGGCAGGTACAAGAGATGCAAGCCAGTATAAACCAACTTGACTAAGATAGGACAAGATTTTTAACTATTGGGAAGGGGTCGAGCTTGGGATAACCTGCTACTCGAACATGTAGACAACAATCCTATGCCAAAGGGGCTTAGTAATAATACTTTAACCGAAAGAGAATTCAACTGTTGTCTGAGAAAGCTACTTAACATAAATAAAACACATATATGATCAAGATCAAGGTAAGCAAAATGATTCATCTACCGAGACATTCATCACATAGCTAAGGTAAACTACTTAGCATAGAGAAAGAAATACAACTGTAATCAATGTCACGGTAAGCAAAATAATTCATCTACAAAGACATTCATCACATAGCTGAGGTAAAATACTTAGCACAGAGAAAGAAATACAACTGTAATCAATGTCACAGTAAGCAAAATAATTCATCTACCAAGACATTCATCACATAGAAGCACAATGATTTACTTTCATCATTTAAGGCAATGAACATTCAAACATTGCAGCAGATAACTTGACAACAAAATTGATTGCCCTTACTCATTTACCGCAACATTCATGGAACAAGAAAGGAAGTAATTCTTCTCTGACTCCAATCACATACATCTGATGAAAATAATTCCTCTTTGGTCGAGAAGGACTTCTAAATTCATAGCAGCTTCAAAATAATTCTTAACAGCTAGAAAGAAAATAGTTCTTACAACAAACCATCGACCCTTTGACCATCGGTCGATGTTCCTATTTATAATATAAAGTCTTAAAAGTAATTAATGGTAAAACACAATTTGAGATAATCAAGAACTGCCACATGGCATCATCATCAAACAGTCTTTCAACAGTCCACCCGAGTTGTTTCTTGAAAAGGGTGGAATCTTTCATAATCAGACCATATGATAAAGAGTTCTTCACAGGTGTTGGCCCATGAAAAGCTGTGTTGTTCCATTGGAGCCACATAAATTCCCCTGATGTCTGCTGCACACACCAGATATTTTGCGAGGTTCAAGTTCAAATTTTGAAGTATGGCTCTAGCTTTGATTGGATGCCCTGCGAATTGTTGTACTTGCTCAGGATTTGCATTGGTGACCTTTTCACATTCTTCATCTCATGATGCATCTTGTTCGGCACACAAATTGATCGTTCCTCTTAGGTCGATTAATATCGGGATGCTGAAATGAGGAGCTCGACATACTTCATCACTTCGACGATTCTTTCAATTCTTTGGTGGGATCACAGGACGAACTCTGGTTGGTGATCATGAATATTCTTCCTGCAATGAAACAAAAGTAGTTTAGCGATCAAGAAACCCATGATTTGACATAAATAAACAATAGATCAACACGTACCTATGTAGCTTGCTAGTCCCAACCATTTTTAATACTTACATGATCCCAAATTCTTCCTTCAAGTGACCTATAAATTCGCCACTCCTCTTTGGTATAAATGAACACCTCATCATGATGTAGTGTGGCTAATCAAGTACAATAGACATGAATGTATAATTATCACAGTAATTACTTGACCTTTGGGAAAAGGGTGTCGAGGACAAATTATGCGTGTGTGTGCTCCTGAGAGGTCAGATATCGTACAGAGAAGGTTTTTAAATTCCTTCTGAACTCATACCACCAAGCGTGCCAAGTGTCATTTATAAATGACGAAAGTTTTAAAGTTCAAAAAGGATAGAAAGGATCATGCTGCACTCTATCCTACAACCCTGATCAACGACGCTTTTATGTTCTAGATCACATCCGTCGATTAGCTGCGGCGTGTCGAAAATTTTTAAACATCATGTCACGAGGCGCGAGCATTATGCTGGCAAGCCTAGTGTCGCTCTTTGATTTCCTTATAAATCTAGGATTTTTGCGAGAAATCCTTCTTATATACCAAGCTCATATTCCCTGGGGAACTGGTTTGGTAAGTTCATCTTGGCGACATCTAGTTGAGTAATCCTTTGCCATCTGCAGATTCCTTTAGTCTCTTATGCTTTGCGATTATGGGATCTCCTTCAAACATAGGATGAGGTCCATGAGGCAGCCGGAGTGCGAGGTCATGGTCCCAATGCACCTGGGACTCCTTCCTGTGGGCTTCGAGAGGTACAACTATATGCTCGGAGGCAATGTCAGTGTCTACATATGGGCTTGGGGTGGTCACAGATACATCTGGGAGAAATAAGCTGGAGACTGCACCTTCTCGAGGACCAAAACCACGGAGAAGAGGAAGGCCTAAGAAGAAAACTCGGGAAGGAGAGGGGGACCACCCCAAGGACGAACTAAGTGAGCATCCAACCCTTGAGGAGAATGCCTATTGATCATTCGGAGTTGGTCAAGACCACTGGTAAAGGAGGCGGAAGAAGAAAAGGGAGGGCCAAAGAGTTAGGAGCTTCCGTCGAAAAATCCGCTCAGCAACTAGAGTAGGCTCAAATTGCAATAGCTGATCTTTACCAAGAGAATAGGGAACTGCGGTGTTAGTTCACGGTAAAAACCCAAAGGGTACCACTGCCACAAGGTTGCACGGGGAGCACGTTTTGGTTATAGAGACAACTTAGGGAATAACAATACATGATCATGGAGTTACGTGAGGTGCAGTGGATGGTAGTGACAATGGAGCATAAGACACCGCCAAGCATGAAACACAACCTAAGAGAGGACCAAAGTATAGGAGATACGTAGTTAGTGGGTTCTCGTCCTGTGTTCTTGGAAGTGTGGCTTAACACCTCATTGTATTTATTCTTTGTAAAATTTTGTAATCTCACAGTGACTGGGCAGGTTAGCTGAGTCGTAGGGGTTATCTATTCATATGTAACCAAGCCTGGCGGAGGTTTTTTTTATTATTGTATATAAATAAAATTTTTAAAAGTATCATATTGTGAATCAAACACGTATTCTTCTTTAAATATTTTGCGTAAAAAGTTAGATCTTGTGTAATCATTGGTTTTATGTTGCGAGTTTGTTAATGTTTTTCTTTGTAAAACTTTGATATCAAATACTACTTCCGCGGGATTATCGATTTTGGTTATTTAAAAAAAAAAAACTTAATCACGAAAAGATATTCGGCTAGTGGATAAAAGTCATGCTTGAAATTTCACTTGTACCAAGAGTTTTTTTTCTTTTAGAAAGATTAGAGGTCACAAATGCCGATACCAGGAGTCATTGGAGAGATTAATTAGTTCCCTCTCGCTGATACCAAACTTGTGTCAGGATTTCGGTGGTCGGCAATGTTTCTTTTATCTATGAGTGGTGCTTACAATTGCACATTTCTATAGAAGCTGAAAGAATCGGCCTTTGGCCAAAAAAAATTCAGAGGATATATTCGAAAAGAGATACTCTTATCGGCCGACACCGAAGAATGTCGACACTTGGCTACTTTGACTGCCCATGCAATTTTCACTACCTTAATATTTTACCGATGCCAAACTTCTCCTGTAATCCGGGAGAAATCTGGGTCGTTGGTTCCTTGATCAGTTGTGGTGTTTCTCAAGATGGTTCTTAATATGCTCAAGAGAAACTCGGATATGAAACATATCAGATAATAAGGTTATCAGGCTTAAACCATGGTGAAAACATAGGAAGGTAGAAGACAAGGTGGTATCCAAAAGGAAGTGGTCACAAAACTTTTAGGGTGTGTTGAGCACTCAAAAAATTGCGATTCACTGGGCGAACACAGAATCTTTATCCCATAAAATAGATATCTCTAGTCCTTCTTTTAAAATACATATTTATTTATTTATTTATATTGTGTTGTTATTATTGGAAGTACTGCTTTAGGGCTTGGTCGTTTACCGAGAGGGCGTCAGTTTCCCCTCTCAGATTTTTCAAATGATAAGTACCTACCTCGATCTTCTCGTTTACATGGGTCAGAGGGATGGCCTCTGCCCACTTTGTGAAATAGTCGGTGGAATCAAGAATATACTTGTGCAATTTTGAAGAATTGGGTGTAATTTCTCCTATGATATCCATCCCCCAATACTCAAGCAGTCTAGAGATGGTTACAAGATTAAGTGGGATTGCTTCCCTTCTCTCCTTTCCAGCACTTATTTGAAAAATCTTCCAATTCCTAACATAAGCATGAGTGTCTTTGAACAAAGTGGGCCAGTAATAGTCGGCTCTCAAAACATTATGAGCGGTGGTGTTTCCTGCAAAATGTCCCCCAACGAAGCCATCGTGGAGTTCTTTCAGCACTTTATTAGCATCCTTGCATTTGAGACATATCAGTAATACCCCGTCATAGTTGATCCGGAAGAGTACCGAATTTATCAAGCAATATTGTGCAGATTTTAATTGGAGGGCTCTCCTTTCTCTGGGGTTGAGGTTTTTGGGACAAGTCCCGTGATGTAATAGATGAGCCAAATTCTTGTACCAAGAGTTTGTTCCCAGCGAAATGTATGTTGCTTCACCACACCATAGCGCTATTTCATTATCCCACCTTGGGTCTTTGTTTGTTTGATCTTGAGCTTCGGCTGCGAGTTTGCACAAACCTTGTCATTTTACTAACTTGGCGAGTTTTATATCTAGATCAAATTCCTGGATTACCACCATCCAGTTCCCTCTTCTTTCTCCCATTTCTTATTGGGTAAACAAGGATTGGACTGCGGGGTGTGGCACAATCACCTTAGTGTGATTCTTGAGGATGTACGACCTAAAATGATTTACTTCTTTATAGACCACATAGGCCTGCTTGTCTATGGCGAGGTAATTGAGCTTAGCTCCTTGAAGGTTGGTGCTCATGAATGACACTGGGGCTTCGTTGTTGTCATCATCCTTATGAGTTAAAACCGCAACCAGCGATTGGTCAGAGGTAAAAGTATAAAGGTTAAAGTCTGTATTGAAATCAGGACTTCGTAATACCAAGGCCCATGATATGGAAACTTCGATATTGTTGAAAGAATCTTTTTTTTCATCATCCCACTTAAACTCATCATCTTTGCGAATCATTTTTTGTAAGGGTTTTATGATTTCAGTGAAGTCGAGGGTGAATTTCCTTACAAAATTGATTTGCCTAAAAAAGGACTGCATAACCTTCTTGTTATGGGGTAGTGGGAGTTGAGCTATGGATTTAATCCTTTCGGGGTCTATACAAATTCCCGTTTGAGATATAACATGACCTAACAACTTACCTTCTTCAACACCAAAGATAGTTTTCTTAGGATTGAGTGATATACCGTATTTTCAGCATCTTTTAAAAATCTAAGTTAAGTGTTGGATGTGTTCTTCTCTATTCTTCGAATACACCATTACATCATCTAAATACACTAACATGCACTTACCTATAAGTCCCCGAAACACCACGTCCATTGCCCTTTGAAAGGTTGCTCCTGCGTTAATCAAGCTGAAAGGCATGCGTTTATAAGTGAAGGTTCCCCATTTGGTTCGAAAGGTGGTTTTTAATCGGTCTTCCTTTGAGACCAACACTTGGTTGTATCTTGAGAAATCGTCTAGGAGGGAGAAAATTTCCGAACCCGAAACAATGTTTAGGAGTTGATCCATTGGCGGGATGGGATAATTGTCCTTTTCTAAAGCTCTGTTGAGATTTCGAAAGTCTACACATAATCGGATTCCTCCTGACTTTTTTCTTACTGGAACAAGGTTCGCTACCCAGGCGGAATGTCTAACTTGGAAAATTATCTTCGCATCTAAAATATTCCTTAACTCTTGACACATTATGGGTTCCAAGGATGGGTGGTACTTTCAGAGTTTCTATTGAAAAGGTTTGACTTCGGGTTTCAATGGGATGGTGTGTTGAATGATGTGGGTATCATACATTTTCAAATCTTTATAGGACCAGGCGAACACATCCTGGTGTTGTTTGAATAATTTGGGGTAGGATTTCCTCTCCTTTTTAGATATCGTTTTGATGAGATTTACATACTTTGGGTTGTCTGGGGTTCCAAGATTTATAGTTTCGTGGAGGGGGCAGGAGCTACCAGTCTTTGCGTTTTTAGGTCCTTTGAATCGTTCCTTTAGATCAAACAAATTCTCTAGATTTTCTATCCCTTTTGGAATTGTGTGAGCCTTTGGTTTATCCACATGTTGACCCTTCTGAGGACTAGTTTCCATTAGTTTCTCTTGGAACTCTTCATTGTCAATAGTGAGGTCTTTGAAGTTGTCTTGATTATTCAAGAAGCTTATGATCTGTTCATCCCCCTCAAAGACTTTCCAATTAGAGATATTATTAGGTATCGATGTCTTGTAGAGTAATTCTACAGTGAATCGAGAGACTTCATAATCTTCTAAAGGTGAGAGTCTTGAGGAAACGGTGGCTAAGCAGTGAGCAAGGATGTTCTTCACTCTGGGGATCGCAGTGATATTGAAAGCTTCAAAGCGTTCTATCAACCTCTGCACCTCCTACTGGTAGTTCTTGAGATGAGGGGAGTTGCAGTGTCTAGTGTTTCTCACTTGTCTAATAATGATTTTCGAGTCTCCAAACACCTTTAATTCCTTGACATCAAGGTATATGGATTTCTTTAAACTTTGTACCAGGGCTTCATACTCGACAGTGTTGTTGGTGCACTTGAATTCTAGTTTACAAGACAAGAAATGGTGTTTACCCTTTTGATCGATGAGGATGCACCCTGCTCCTGAACCCTCTTGTGACTTGGATCCATCAAAATAAAGGGTCCAAATTTGCGAGCGATGATTTCCATCCCAATCAGTGTCCCGCTTTTCGATATTTTCTTCTAGAATATCTAACACTAGGTCTTGACAAAAGAGAGAATCTTCCCTTGGCATTGGGAATTATTCTTGAAAGACCATCACAGAGCCTTGGGTAAGAGAAACATCGAACAAGAGAAGAGAAAATTTCCAAAGTGAGAATCACAAGAATAATTCCCTAGTATGGGAAAATCATTAGAGGCTGGTTCATTCGGGGTTTCTAGGTCAGTGACCATATGTTTTAGGTATCTTTCCCTATCGATTATGATCATGTTTGTGTATCCCTTTAGTGGTATCCAAAGGTGTGCCCAGTCTATGCTGAACTATCCCTTTAGTTTTTCGGACCAATATTGGCTTAATAATAGCCCATATGCCTCAGGGATATCCACCACAATGATGTCAATCACTTGCACGAAATTATGATGAGTGGCTACCCTCATCATCACATCTTTGAGTTCCCCAAAGACTTTGACCTGGGTCCTGTCGAGTTGTATGAAATTCTTATCACTTTTTAGAGGGACAACACCTAATTTGTTACAAACAACCACAGGCATGACATTGGAAGATGCCCTAGAATATACCAGACAGGTGTGGAGATTCCTGTCGAAGACTTCGAATGTTAAAAGGAAAGGTGGTACAAAAGGCCTTTCCTTCCTACCTTCTGAGTAGGTGTTTATCATTGGTTTTCTTTCCAAACCTGTAGGGGGCATATTCTTCTCCTGACCATCGCCGGTGGTCGGGTTTTCTACCGAACTTAGAGCTTGCAACAGAAGGTCGTTTTGCTGAGGGATTCTACATATGTCCATAACCGATACATTAGCTTTCAGCTTCTTCAAATCTTCTTCTACACTGTAATCTAATTTAGGAGAATCATGAGTATGGATACTTATAAGCTTTTTACCGAGAGCGAAAGGCATTCTCAGGTGATCGAGAGTTAATTTACTTTGTGAGGCACGGGTGGCATCAATATCTCTTGGGCCGGGTTGACCCTTACTACGCATCTATACCACCAATATCTCTACGGGTGGTGCCTAAGGTTTAAATAGATCATCTGAAGATGCGATTACATCGGGATCCCATATCATCATGGCCGTGCCTTCTGGTGGGTCAGCCACTTCTTGATCGACAATGTTAAAGGTTGAACTGCTAGATGGTTCACCCATAAAATGATTGGCCATTTAATTCATGGTGTGGACCCACTGAGGACATTCCCTTTCTGAGTGGTTCTCTTGGTGGTATGTACAGAAAGAATCAGACACGACATTCCCTAAGTCAATGTTTAGGTTAGTTGGGGGAGGTTCAATTGCTTTGAAAGGATGGTTTCTTTTAAATAAAGGCTTATAGGGTCTTTGGCCTTGGTTACCCTCACCCACATTTCATTTCATATATATAATCTTATTTTATAATTTCTTGATCATGTGTTGCAGGTCTTCTATATCTCCATTACCCTTATCGGGAGTTGGTTCAGCTGACTTCCTCGACGGTCTAGTCAAGAGGAGTCCTCTCCTGGGAGGGGGATGGCTCTCTTTTCTTGCCAAAAATTCTTGGCCTTCTTTACACCCTTTCATCTGGAACTCTATCATGTTGGCCTCCTCAAAATTTTCCTCAAGGGTTCGCTTGGTGGCTCTTTTTACGAACATAGAAATAGAAGGCGGAAGCGCGCTGGCATAAACCTCAATTTGCAACTCCTTAGTAGATTCACCGTGGGTTGGAATCTGTTTAAAATAGTTGTGAATATTTTATTGAAATATTTGACCCTCTATTTTGGGGTCATGGTGGCTGTGAAAAACTCAGCCATCAGGGCTCCCATAGTAGTTTCTTCCGCAAATTTGTCTAGGAAGTCCTTTTGGAACTTAGTCCAACTAGTTATGGATCCTACTGGAAAGTTTAAATACCAAGTGGAAGCTGAGTTCTCAAACATGTAGGGGAAAATCCTGCATACCACATCTTCATGTTGAACGTTCATAAGCCTAGTCGCGAGTATGAACTTCTTGATATGATCTTCGGGCGATCCTAAGGTTTCAAGATCATACTTGGGGAGAAAATTTTCTGGGTGCCGAGGGAGATTGTGTACTCGTCCAGGGATGGCCACAGTGTTCCCAACCAACCAGGGTTGGTTGTCTTGAAGTGGAACTTCCCTCTCTTCTTCTTGATCATTGTTCTCTTCCATTTCTTCGGAGTCAGAATCAGGCTCTTCCTCTTCTGAAAGATCGTTAGGTTCGGAGATGTCGCCGGTTGGCGTCTTGGGTATGAGGTCAAGAGGTTCTTGGATTTCAGTGATCGTAAAGTCTATTAATTCTTCGACAGAGTGTACAAAAACTTCATCGAGAGTGCTGACTACTAGTTTGCTTTGTTGTTTTATTCGAGGGAGGATGGGGGTGAAGGGCAATGCGTCGATTTGTCGAGCGTAGGCTTTGGTAATCCTTCTGAATTGATTTAGTTCCTCGTGAGGGAGGGCGTAAGGTATTTCAGGGTGAATATGTCCTTCCTCGGAGTGGGGTGAGTTATCCTCTTCAGGAGTACTCGGTAAAGGTGGGTTGTCTATTGGATGACTAGCCATGCATGTGGGCCGTTACGAATCTATAGGATGTTTGAAATATCATATAACTTACATATTCAACCACTCATTCTCAGGCCCTGCTTCTAGTGCCAATTCTGTTGATGGGTCTTAAATCCCCTGATTCAACAGCAGGAACCAAACCTTCCACTGAGGCCCAATTAGACTCTGCCACATTTGGAGTGGAATGGATCTCCAGATCTTACAATCTGGACAAATTATCGATGAGCTTTTGTGTTTTCTGGTGAATGTTCTTCCTTTGGTTAAGACATTTTTTTCAATAATTTATCTTAGGTGGGGCAGGTACAAGAGATGCAAGCTGGTATAAACCAACTTGACTAAAATAGGACAAGATTTTTAACTATTGGGAAGGGGTCAAGCTTGGGATAACCTGCTACTCGAACATGTAGAAAACGATCCTATGACAAAGGGGATTAGTAATAATACTTTAACTGAAAGAGCATCCAATTTCTATCTAAGAGAGCTACTTAAAAGAAAGAAAACACATATACGATCAAGATCAGGGTAAGCAAAATAATTCATCTACCGAGACATTCATCACATAGCTGAGGTAAACTACTTAGCATAGAGAAAGAAATACAACTGTAATCAATGTCACGGTAAGAAAAATAATTCATCTACCAAGACATTCATCTCATAGCTGAGGTAAACTACTTAGCACAAAGAAAGAAATACAGTTGTAATCAATGTCACGGTAAGAAAAATAATTCATCTACCAAGACATTCATCACATAGAAGCACATTGATTTACTTTCATCATTTAAAGCAAGGAACATTAAAACATTGCACTAGATAACTTGATAACATAATTAATTTCTCTTACTCATTTACTGCAACATTCATGGAACATGAAAGGAACTTATTCTTCTCTGACTCCAATCACATACATCTGATGAAAATAATTCGTCTTTGGTCTAGAAGGACTTCTAAATTCATAGCAGCTTCAAAATAATTCTTAACATCTAGAAAGAAAACAATTCTTACAACAAACCATCAACCCTTTGACCATCGGTCGATGTTCCTATTTATAATATAAATTCTTAACAATAATTAACGGTAAAATAAAATTTGAACTAATCAAGAACCACCACGTGGTGTCGTCATTGAACATTCTTTCAACAGTTCACCCAAGTTGTTTCTTGAAAAGGGTGGACTCTTTCATAATCAGACCATCTGATAAAGAGTTCTTCGCAGGTGTTGGCCCATGAAATCCTGTGTTGTTCCATTGGAGCTGCATAAATTCCCCTGATGTTTTCTACGTGCGCTGGATACTTTGCAAGGTTGAAGTTCAAATTCTGAAGTATGGCTTTGGCTTTGATTGGATGTCCT
Organism: Picea engelmannii; assembly: GCA_009831015.1. Classification (NCBI taxonomy): domain Eukaryota; kingdom Viridiplantae; phylum Streptophyta; class Pinopsida; order Pinales; family Pinaceae; genus Picea; species Picea engelmannii. The sequence continues at coordinate 178,754 of ML790320.1, read as the reverse complement.
GTGAACTCTTATACTTTCTCAGGCTTTGCATTGGTGAAATTTGCACATTCTTCGACTCATGACGTATCTTGTTCGGCGCACAGCTTGATTTTTCCTCTTAGGTCGATTAATATTGGGATGCCAGAATCAGGAGTTCGACATACTTCGTCACTTCGATGATTCTTTCAGTTCTTTGGCAGGATCACAGGACATAATCTGGTCGATGATCGGGAAGATTCTTCCTGCAATTAAATAGAAGTAGTTTAGCAATCAAACAACCCATGATCTGACATAAATAAACAACAAATCAACACGTACCTGTGCAGCTTACTAGTCCCAACCATTTTTAATACTTCAGTGATCCCAAACGCTTCCTTCGAGTAACCTGTAAAGCCGTCACTCCTCTTTGGTATAAATGAACACCTCAACATGTTGTAGTGTGGCTAATCAAGTACGATAGACCTAAATATATAATTATCACAGTAATTACTTGACCTTTAGGAAAAAGGGTGGCGAGGACGAATTATGAACGTGTGTGCTCCTGACAGGTCGGATATCGTACATAGAAGGTTGTTAAATGCCTTCAAAACTCATACCACCAAGCGTGCCAAGCGTCATTTATAAATAATGGAAGTTCAGAAGTTCAAAAAGGATCGAAAGGATCATATTGCACGCTTTTCTACAACCCCAATCGATGGTGCTTTCATGTTCTGGATCACATCTGTCGATTAGCTGTGGTGTACCGAAAATTTTTAAACATCGTGTTGCGAGGCACAGGCATTATGCTGGCAAGCCTAGTGTCGCTCTTTGATTTCCTCATAAATCCAAGATTTTTGCGATCAATCCTTCTTATATTCCAAGCTCATATTCCCTGGGGAACTAGTTTGGTAAGTTCGTCTTGGAGATGTCCAGTTGAATAATCCTTTGCCATCTATGGATGCCTTGAGTCTCTTATGTTTGCGATTATGGGATCTGCTTCAAACATGGAACGAGGTCCATGAGGCAACCGAAGTGCGAGGTCACAGCCTCAGTGCACCTAGGACTCCTTCCTATGGGCTTCGAGAGGTACAACTATCTACCCAAAGGTAGCGTCAGTGTCTACACATGGGATTCGGGTGGTCACAGATATGTCCGGGAGAAATAAGCTGGAGACTGTGCCTTCTCTGGGATTGAAACCGCAGATAAGAGGAAGGCCTAAGAAGAAAACTAGGGAAGGAGAGGGGGGCTGCCCCAAGGCCAAACTGAGTGCACATCCAACCCTTGAGGAGTCTGTAATGCCTATCGATTGTTCAGAGTTGGTCAAGACCGCTAGCAAAGGAGGCAGAAGAAGAAAGGGGAGGGACGAAGAGCCGAGAGCTTCCGTCAAAAAATCCGCTCAGCAACTACAATAGGCTCAAATTGCAATAGCCGAGATTTATCAAGATAATAGGGAAATGCAATGTCAGTTGGCGGTAAAAACCCAGAGGATACAACCACTGCAAGGTCGTGTGGGGAGCACCTTTTGGCTGCAGAGACAACCTAGGGAAGCACAAGACACGATCGTGGAGTTACGCAAGGCACAACAGATGATGGCGACAATGGAGCATAAGACACCGCCAAGCATGAAAGACAACTTGAGAGAGGACCAAAGAATAGGAGATACGTGGTTAGCGGGTTCTCGTCCTGTGTTCCTGGAAGTGTGGATTAACACCTCTTTGTATTTCTTCTTTGTAAAATTTTGTAATCTCACGGTGACCGAGCAAGTTAGCCGAGTCATAGGGGTTATCTATTCGTATGTAACCAAGCCTGGCGAAGGTTTTTTTTTATTGTATATAAAGAAAAGTTTTAAAAGTATCATGCTATGAATCAAACGCGTATTCTTCTTTAAATTTTTTGCGTAAAAAGTTATATCTTGTGGAATCATTGGTATTACGTTGCAAGTTTGTTAATATTTTTCTTTGTAAAACTTTGATATCAAATAATACTTCCGTGGGATTATCGATTTTGGTTATTTTTCAAAAAAAAACTTAATCACGGAAAGATATTCGGCTAGTGGATAAAAGTCATGCTTGGAATTTCACTTGTACCGATAGTTTTTTTTTTTTTAGAAAAGATTAGAGGTCACAACTGCCAATACCGAGAGTCATTGGAGTGATTAATTAGTTCCCTCTTACTAATACCGAACTTTTTTGGGGAGTTCAACAGTCGACAATGTTTCTTTTATCTATGAGCGGTGCTTACAATTGCACATTTCTGCCGAAGCCGAAAGAATCGACCTTCGGTGAAATATTTTCAAAGGCTATATTCGAAAAGAGATACTCTTATCGGTCGATGCCAAAGAATGTCAGCACTCATCTACTTTGACTTCCCATGCAATTTTCTCTACCTTAATCTTTCACCGATGTTGAACTTCTCAAGTAAGCCGGGAGAAATCTGGTTCATTGGTTCCTTGATTACTTGTGGTGTTTCTCAAGATGGTTCTTAATATGCTCAAGAGAAACTCGGATATGAAACATATCAGATAAGAAGGTTATCGGGCTCAAACCACAGTGAAAACAATCAAAGGTAGAAGACAAGGTGGTACCCAAAAGGAAGTGGTCATAGAAATTTTAGGGTGTGTTGAGCACTCAACAACTACGTCTCTTAGAATGAAGCTTTGATTATATTACTTATTTTCATGTTCCTAGGAGATTAAACCAAGTTACAGATACTCTAGCTAATCAAATCTTAGGCTGGCATCTCGCACACATGTAAAAAAGACATACACATAAACATGTAAATACATTTTTAAAGGAAAATATGATCCATAAGACACACAAATCCATATATAATATCAAAATCATCAGAGTACATAGGTGGATGCAAGCGCATCAAAAATATGACCAGTAATGAGTCATGGGGTTTATGCCCTCAAAAAATATATACAAGTAGTGCCCTCAGCATGTGAAAAGTCCAGACTAACTAAGGTTAGGTCCTCTGGGCCCTATTGTAATGATCAACAATGTTTTCCAAATGTTGAAAAAGTCAAACCCACGTCTGTGGTGCCCCCACTACATGAGGCTGCATAAATGGTGGTAGATCCTCAATCTCTACCATGGGGACTATGCGAGTGAGCGAGGTAAAATTTCACTCGACTCGTCTCAGAACCCTCTCAGCCTCACCGATTGGAAGCTCTCCTGCTACTGCTGGTCCCCTTGTGGTGGCGGGTGTGGCCCTTAGCCGAGGACATCGTCTGTTCCTCGCATAATCCACAAGTCGCATTGGTCCCACATCTGCACATAATAGACACATATATGTCAAATGCTCTGGTATAACAAAAAATCATATATATATATAACAACATAAAAATTACATATGTTTCAAAAAAAAAAATGATGCAAACTTACCCATCTCTCCTCGCTCCTCGTCGGGAGGTACTGGTATCTCAGGGTTTCTTGAGAAGTCAATCCCAGCATAAGGGTAATCCTCTATGACTGCGATTTGTCGCGAAAACCAAGAAAAAAAGTTGTCATCAAAGGACTCATTGGTCCTTCCTCCCCCCTATTGTGGCAGCAACATTTCCCATCTGCATATTGCAAGAAGACAAGCCTTATGCCCCCATACCACCTCTCGAGGACTGAAACTGGGCACTCTTTCAAAGAAGAAAGAGAAAAAAATGGTTCCAAACCAAAATTTCTCTGAGTCCACGACCGACAACTTGTCAGCTGTCTCTTCATACAGTCCAATAATGTGGTGCTCCAAGAAAAAATCTGTGCATTTAAGCACTGAACTGCACAGTTCATCTGTGCATGGGAAGCCTGATGCAAAGTGATAGACCCTATAATCTACCCGATAAGAAACACTATTGCCTGCAGTGCTAAGTCTGAGATATTACTCATCATAACTTGCGAGCTCGTCCTGTCTGTACCCGCTTCACAATAGAGTCCAATCAACTCCGATATGTTGTGAGGCCCCAAGGGAAACGTATAGAAGTTCACTGGTTCCCCTCGCTGAGAGAGGCCAATCAAAAATTATATGTCCTGTTGTTGGCACCAGCGACTGCCCCTCCAGCATAAAGGCCTCTGCGTCGGGATGCCAATAATCAACCAAGGCATTCAGTAACCTAGGTTGTGCTCGCATGAAAGGACATAGGAAGAATTTTAGCAACCCCACATTGCATTAAGGCAACAACAACATTGGGGTCCTCCCCAACCAACGCACTAATATCCTCATGCTCTCGTTCCCTCCAGTGAACATGCATCCTACAAAAAACCAAGCTCAGGAGGGTTAACCCTTGCTTTATTAAGTTTTTTCCATTAAATAAAGGGTCCACGCAAGCTGTAATGATGACAATCGCGTGTACACGTGTGCATCTTTTCCTCTGCCCGAGTGTACACATGGGTTTTCATTGGACAACCCGTGTGGACCTAGGGCCAACCTTTTAAGGGTCTATGCCCCCCAAAAACTTGAAACTAAAATCATAAAGAAAGATTTAAATTGCAAGATGAGAGAGTTTATACTTACTTGGTCCAAGCAGATGGTTGTTTCATCCACCAAAGCTCCCAAAATCAATTCTTTTCACAAAGGGGCAATTTTGGATTTTAGTCAATTTCTGAATAAACAATGGTGATAATGAGCTGCCAGCTTCTATTTATAAAGGTTTTTGGCCCTTTTCTGTCAATTTTCGGACCCTTTTGTCATTTTTTCTAAACTAAAAATCATTTAAGATGGTTCAGGAGTTTTTATTTGGATGTTCACGGGAAGTATTACTTTGGGTATTTGTAAATTTTTTGAGATTTGGGCGTTTTGATGGTCCTTTGGTAAAAAGTCATTTTTTTCCCAACTCATTGCATTTAAGTCAAGATTCCACCCCCACTTTCTGCATCTCGTTGTCTTTTCCACTTTTCCATAGGATCGATCCCACCAAGTTGCGACACGAAACCATAATCACTTCTTTAGAAGTGTCATAATTTGGTCATAGAGCCTACCATAACATGGATGCCCTAGGTAGATCCTGGTTGCATGACGTTTTCCATGCTGTCACTAATGACTATAGGCTCGGGAGTCCTCTTTATCTTTTCCCTGATTACGAGTTTGAGCCTCATTTGAATGATTCCTTATCACTCTTGATGTCACCCTCGGGACTCCCAAAATATAACGGGTCTTCTTTTAAGCCCTTTTTTAGACCCTCTAAACATGAAAAGATTGTCGAGTGATCTTATGGTCTTTCACGCTCGTTAAAACTGAGATTTGAAGTCACATCTATCCGATGGTAGTTTACCCCTTTTTCGGTCCAGACAGTCAACTATATGAACAAAGGTATACTCTAGAGGCCTCAGATCTCTAAAAGAGTACCCTCAGGTATAATTTTAACCCTTTTTCGGGCCTAAGGGACTAAATTTACGAAAAAGGAACCCCCATGGAGTCCATAGTTAAGCTCTTTTCAGACTCCCTAAAATTGAAAATATCGTCGAGTGACCTTATTCTTTGACACTCGTTAAAATGGTACAGAAGAACATTCCTGACAGAGTCCATAGGTAAGCTTTTTTCAGACTCCTTAAAAATGAAAAAATTGATGAGTGATCTTGTCTTTATCACACTCGTTAAAATGGTTTTGAATAGACGTCTTGTCGGTGCTAGTTCACCCCTTTTTTGAACCGACTAGACTACCTTCGAAAAAGGTACCCCATTGAAGTCTCCTTTTACATTTTTTAGACTCTCTAAAGATAAAAAACCGTCAATCTTACCTTCTCTGGGCTCATAAAACTTACATTGAAGGACATTACCATTGTGTGTCTTATTAATCACATTTGCATACCCGCGTCTTTGGTCTAATTCCGACTCCATGTTGCTCTCAACTGAAGCATCTGAAGCATGCCTTATACGTAAGCCTTGTAGCACTTCGCCTTTGCGTCTTGACACCTTTGGCCCTAGGAGGGATTGTTTTTGAGTGTCCTTTATTTGAACATCAGTCTTATTTGTGTGCTTCGATATTTTATGTTTGCGACACTCCTTCCTCCTTGGTAACGTAGGATTCTTTTATTCGTTTTCCAAAATTTTTGAAAAAGACAAAAAAAATCAAATATACCCCAAAAAGAGGAAGGGAAAAGTATTTTATTTGTATTGGTAGCACAATGAGTCGCCCTTGGATAAAGTACATCCTTCCGTTTGTTCGTCAGGCCCTGGGATTTAATATGACCTTAGGAAGTTGTTCCCACTACATTGAGTTGTGTCCTCCTCTTTTGGTTATTCTTCCAGACATATGGAGAGTTTGTGTTCCCTCCTGCCTCATGAACTTATGTTAATGCCATGCTTCCTGAGTTTCATCATTTTTCGTGCTATTGTGCAAGGGTATTTTTTCCAAGCCTAATTCGGCCCCTCTGTAGTTTGTCTCTTGCCCTCATTCTCACCCATCCCGAAAGTCCAATCAAGTCTTTGTTAGAAATCAATGAAATCTTCAGTCTGATCATCAAGATTCTCTAGTCCATGACCAACGAGCCATCGAAGACCTCTGGGTAGTGAAGTCGTACACTCATATTACACTCCTACCCGAGTTTTGAAGATTTTGAAGTTGTTGATCGATCTCTGAAGACCTCATCTCCAACCATCAGGCCTTATCAACTTCTAGAAGATGGATATTATACATGTATATCTTTTTTATTTTGAGATGTAGATCCACTATGTATTGCTCGCGGCTACACTTTATATAGTTATATGACATGGATCTACAGTGTATTTGATTGGCAGCCATGATTTTATTTCATCTCGAGCATGGGTATGCCCGCCTTGGTGAGACAATTTTTATTTTGCAGATGGCACCTCCCGATTTATGGTCCTTGGGCTCACTTGTTTGGAACGTTGGTGAAGATTGATAATGTATTTCGGCCATCAAATGCTCTTCTAACCTCACACATTAGGGGGCATATGTTATAACACTAAATTTCACCAAACATACTTACCTGGCATTAGGCCATCTCAGACTCTTTATTTTCGAAAACACTATTGAACAACTCTTCTTAAAAGCCCCCTTTATAAAGTCCCATGCACCCTGCTCCATTACTACATGCATGTACTTGCTAGCTGCTCCAATACAACCCATGTGTACCTACAATAACATGGAAAAAGGAAAGTTGTTGACAAAACACACAACTTTGGGCAAGTTAACTAAACCTTTCGACCATGCATGGTTGGTCATTCAACCAAATACCTGGCTCCTTCTAGCCTATAAAAGAAGGGGTAGGGGTCCCATTTGAAAGGAGGAAAATCATAGTAAAGAGACTATACCCAATTGAGCATTCCCCTTGTCCCAACATTTAGCCATCCTTGTGCAAAGAGAAGTATAGAGCAAAGAAGTTGGAGAACAGTTGAAGAGGAACCCAAGACCAGTTTCAAGGAGCAGTGCTGACCACATATCGTAAGTTTACTTTTGTGAAGGTTAAGAAAAAAAGGAATACTTTTCCCATCCCGCCATATCACGTGTTTAAGTTGAATGTTTATTTTATGATATTGTCACAACTAACCCAACAATTAGTATATGAAATGCATGTTCGCGGCTTTTTGTTTTCTCATGTGTGAATGCAAGTCAGCTTTGGGAGGAGGCTTGCAATCAAAGAGTGAGTGAAAGCAAATGGATCAACATCAAATGAAGGACTTAAGGTAGAGTTATCGAATCTCATTTACACCTTTGCATTGCATGAATGTGGGGTTTTTTGTTGGGAGAATAGGAAAGAGTAGAGGCCTTTGAAATGGTCATTTTATGCATGCATGATTAGAGCCCTTAAATGCTAAGTCCATAGGAGGGATTCCCACCCACAACAATGAGGGTTCTCCAACTTCACATGGCCATAACTCTCTAACCGTGAGGAGTTATGTGACGTTCCACATACCACCGGAAATGGCGTGACATGTACTGTCCATATAGAATAGTCTTACCTTAAAATATATTAAAACTCATACCATTATACATCAAACAAACTTGGGTCCATTACCTAAACCTTTGTGCTACCAGAATTCACTATTGAACTTTCTTCAAGGGTTGACATCAATGACAACCAACCAAAATAATCAACAAAGCACCCATCCATCCTAGTAATATGTGGACATGGGGTCCAACTAGTTTCCTTCCACCTCGATCTTGATTCTAGTTTCTCCTTGGGTTCCGTATTTTTTCTATACTATTTTTATATAACCATGAATTACTTTTAGTCCTCTATGTGCTTCCATAATGGGTGCCTTTTTGATTCATAGTAAGTTTGTCGATACTCATGAAATTTCCTTGATGAATATTGTTTTTTTGGGTGGTTTGGGTGGCAATATAAAACAACCTTAGCCATCAGTTCTTCTTTCCTTAACTCTTCAACATGTGGATCCTTTGAGTCATTTAGCTCCTTAATTTTTTTTTCTATTCTTGAGTCTTTTCTTCATATGCTTCTATAGGCTCTTTTATTGATTCAATATTGGACTCTTTATTTGATGTGTCGACAAGTATTGCAATTACCTTATTTGAAAAATCTTCTTCAAGTGCCCCCTTGGGCCCTTCTTGTTTAATAATAAAAATATATTGTGATATAATTTTATTTTTCTTATATCAAAGCTTCAAAAACTAATTTTGCACTTTAATATTAATTGTACCAATTGAGTCCATCCAAGGATATCCAAAAACAATATCCACATCATCCATATCTATAACATGAAAATATGAATGCAACACATATTTATCCATCATGGTGTTCTTCAAATATTTAAAAAATTTAACATTCTCACCCTCAATCTATGTGTTTTGAATATGTTTTGTAGGGACTTGCAACCTTTTAGCTAGTTAACATCGATGAAATTATGCTTTCTAATAGGGTTTCTATAAATAATAATGTTTCCTTTTTTAATACATCCATAAATCTGTAATAGAAAGTGATCACCTAAAAACAAACCCTTGGTACTCTTTGTATTCTTTTTAGTGCCATGAGACCATTTGTCTAATTTTTTTCTTCTTCATAATCTTCATTTGAAGTTTCTACTATTATTTCCCAGGGTATCGGCTTACTCCATATATTTGCTTCATCCTTTAGATGATTGTACATATTGAGTTTCCAACAACTTGTATATTTTGGCTTAATCCATTTTATATATTCTTCAATACTAGGACCATCCTTTTTTCCTGTAAATTACATATTTCTTGTTATAACCCAAAAATAGAGCTAGGGTTTTAAATACATAACTTACTTTTCAATGGAGTTCTTTTATGCAACTAGAGTTTGAGGTGGCTAATTTAAAATGATCACAACTTCTACTCTGATTGGCTATTATGACCAAAATTATGAAATTCTATGGTGACTTTACATCTACTAGAACTAGTTTAATTCAAATCTAGGCATTCTATCAAAATATATATGATCTACAATCCACATGGACATCACTACAAAAACTCTTAAATAATTGATTTTAAATCAGTAATAACTCCACTTTTTAGACTCCAATTTGGATGTTTCTTTTTGAACTTTGGTATTTTTGTGAGAGGAACTCATATTTGTAGTTGGTTTCTTTATATTCTACACAAAAAGTTCTAGAAATTCATCACTCTTTTTCCCTTGAAAAAATCTACAAAATGAAAAAAAAAATCCTTCACTTCTTTCCCAAGAAGGAGCTCTGATACCATTTGTAGTGATCCTTAACCCTTAAATCGCATCACAAACAAGATAAAACCCTCCAAGTTTAGAAAACACCAAAACATTCACATTATAAAGAACATAACAATATAGAGAAGAATACCTAAGGTAGAGTAACACCATCAAATACTCCTAATATGGAAGGAATCACTGCAAAAGTCATGCTTGTTTTTTTTTTTAAATAAAAAAGGGCAGGCCCTGCTATAATATATTAACCAAAAACTGTAACAGAATATACATGATCAAGAGTTTTGTCGTTCAGAATGCTGCCGGAAAAGCCCGGAAACCAGCATTTTTTAAGTCCAAAA
>ML790320.1:148798-167957 GCA_009831015.1 Picea engelmannii | reverse complement strand
GCTTGCTCGAGGCGTCCTCCCATGGCAGCGCGATTATGGTAAGCCTGCGTCCGTAATGCAGGCATTAAGGGGAGGGCTATCCTCATTTAAACCCCGACTTAAATCACAGCCAGGTGGCCCTCGTTCTCCAGCTGTCACCCTATTCGGGGCAAAAGTCATGCTTGTTACAATACAATGCATCCAACATTTTCAATACAATGATACTCATTTTGGATATAAGGGAGTCCATCACAGGTGAAATATTTAAATCTTAATGGAACCTACATCTAGCCTTTTTCCTAGAACTCTTTTCTAACTACCCCTTATTATTATATTATTTCATTTAACTATCGAGTGGGCCTATTTATTACCCATCAACTACAAAGTGGGCCTATTCCATGCTTATGGTCATATTATATTCATTACTCCATTTGGTACCTCCCTAGGTACTGTTGAAATATTGTAAATGCGAAAAATATTTTAATTATAACTGAGTTATTATCATGTAGAGCAATCCCTTTTTGTGGATTGATCATGTTAGAACTTATGTATGACCAAATCCCCTTTTTTTTATTTGTCTAGCCCTAATCAAATGTTTCTAATTGAGAAGTCGACCCCTAGGGATAATTAAAGTTGTTTTAGCCACTAGATGAAGAAGTCAGCCTTGCTTGATGAAAAGACACAACCCTGGCGCTCCTAAGCTAGTATAAATAAGAGAGGCTAGCACCCCATTCTCAAGCTCACTCATTCAAAAAACAAGTGTGCATATTTTGGAGGTAGATGCAGTTGCAATAAGTCTTGGATATTCTCTAGTGTTTGGTATTTTATCTTGGCATTGTATTGAAAATCTATATTAAGGAAGTCTTTGTTGGGTTTTCTCCCCCATGAGGGTTTCCCAGGATAAAATGTTGTGTACCTTGTGATTTTGTTTCTCTCATTTATCATTCTTATGATATTATTGTCTAGTAAATTAAAAAGAACTTAATAAAAAATCTAAATCTGACATGGAAACATAGCTAAATTGAGTAGAGCACCTTTCACTAGGTAACCAAAAACGTCATTGTTGTCGTACAATAAATTTAGGGTTTTTACTGGAAGATAAGTTCAACCTAAAAATTATCTAGGGAAGTGCACCCTAGACTAGCAAATTCATTGGCAGCTTGAGCACATCTTTTCAATGGCTAGAGCCTCCGAAAAGTGAAACCCTAGTTTTGACTGGTACTAAAAAACCAAGAAACTAGAACCAGTACCAGAAGTACTAGTCCAAATTTGCGATGGTCCTATTTCAATGGGTAAAATTTGTATTTTTTGAAATCAGACTACTCCAACCTACTCACCTTAGCCTAGGGCATCTATTCCCTAGATAAGAATTCCAAAATTTGAAAGTTGAGAAATTAGGGTTTCCTCATAAAACCCTAAGTTGCAGTTAAATTTGTTGTACCGGTACCAGTTACAGTTAGAGTTTCATTGTCAATTGCAGTTGCAGTGCCAGTTCCTTCATGCCAGTTGCAGTGCCATCACCAGCTACAATACCAGTTGCAATAAAAAAAAAATTGAAGTGTTGGGACTATTGTTTTATTTTCCTAGTGCACCTTACCATAACAAGATACTATCAAAGGTATGTACTTATATATGGTTAAAATGTATTGTTATTCTAAAAGGGTACTTGCATGAGAAAATGATCTATTGACAATCATAGATCCAAAAGGATCTCATATCCAACCCATTCAAAGGAATAATGCACCCCAGGTTTGATTATATTGACATGCATCTATTTGTTTGACATCTAGGTTGTTGAATGCTGAAGTTATGACCATCATACTAACCCTTGTTCAAAATTAAAACCAAAGTATTAGAATGATATTAGAGTTTATTCTCTAGCTTAGATTTCCATCAAGATAAAATATTGTCTTAGTACAGAGGACAGGTCGAAGAAAACACTTGTCATATTGAGTGAAGGAGACTTGGAAGAAAAGCAACACACTCATTATTAAGGACAAGAATCTAGGTTCCAGGTTTGATTGATTAAGTTGATAAAATTCAAAGTTGCACATGACAAGTTTGATAACTACCTCATTACAAGTAAACACTATAGTTGAGGTAACAATCTTTAAAAAGTATTATACTTGGTAACATGTGAGCAAATTGAGATAAATGCTTATTGTAATCATTTAGAAGATACAACTAGCATCTCCTCTAGGATAAAATTCTTGTTTTGGTTCCAGGTTACCATGGAGGAATGTTTGATCACAACACTAGAAGAGTGTTGATCTCATTTCGTATTGTATTTCTTACTTTTGATCTTTGTTTCAGGCAGGTCATAAGTGATAACTCTAAAGGAGATATGGTGACAATTATTCGTGCTATTGTTTTATTATTATTATCAAAAGAGTATTATTCTTGCTTGTATTTTTTTTTTACCTTGTTTCAGGTCACATGTGATAAACCTGAGGAACTACAGTGATGGTTGCAAGAGGAAACATACTAGATGAAACATGGATCAGACTATCCAAGTCATATACATGATCGTATATATTCAGAAGATGAAGAAGAAACTACTTTTGAGATACATAGTATCTCATGTGGAGATCGAATGTAAGGAGTAGAAGAATCCAAAGATGATTGAACATTAGAGAAAGAACTCACAGTAGACTTGTTCAAAGGATAATGACGCCACCTTGACAGGAAGAAAAATTCGCTTGATGTCTGACTCAACTTTTCATATTAAGACTTGGTATTCAACACCAAGTATATCTTTTAGATACTATTAAGTACTTGTAGACTCAAAAGAAATTGAGAACAAGATGAGCTTGACTAGGGAAAAAGAGACATCTTCCAGAACTCGCAGACAGATTCCAAGAGGGAGAAGACTATGACGAGACACTTTCTCCAGTAATTGAAGAAATAGTTTGAGTATTTAAAGACAAACAGAACAACCATGATTCATATATAGTATGATATGCAAGGGGAGAAATCCCCATATTTAAAATTAAGTGGCATTTGGTGCAGTACATTAGTCAGGCCATGGAGACACAATTACAATAACATATAGAGTTACCTCTGTGAAAGAAGAAGAGTTATTTTCAGTATCAATTATTGAGCCACTCTTAGTTTCATATGAATTTGTTGCCATAATAGAGTAAGGGAAATACTCTGAGAGCTCAACAACTACATTGATTCTCAACTTCAAATAAGTTGCAGGTGAAGAGTCCTATTCTCATAGGAAGAATTGCAAAGAGAGTAGAAGACACACTCTCAGATAGTGAGACATATAGTGCTTTGCAAAAAGAACATAGAGATAGCACATGATTGTACATACTAAGTTGGAGCTGAGAAAGTGTACCTGGTTGGTACAATGAGATGTGAAAATTTGGTTTCGAAGTACACGACAATAATACTCATGTATAGAAGTTGTCGCAAGCTCCAAAATCTTGGTATGACATAATTTATAGTTTTCCAATGAGCTTGGGCTTTACCATGAGTAAAGATAATCCCAATATTTACTTCAATATTGTGGATGATGGACCAATTATATTGCTGCTATGTGTGGATAACTTATTCTTGAAAGGTGAAGAAAATCTCATCACATATTGCTAGATAAAGCTTGTTGCATAATTTGAGATGAAATACCTAAGAATGATACATTATTTCTTAGGTATTGAATATTGGCATATCCTAGAGAATATCTTCCTTAACCAAGGGAAGTATGTAGTTGAAATAATGAAGAGTTTTGATATGTTGTAAATCCATGAACACACCCATGGAAACAAAGTTGAATCTCTTGGTGGATACTTCATCATAATTGGTTGATGCTACTTTGTACAGAAAAATTATTGGGTCATTGATGTATATGACGAATACCAGGACCGATATATGATTTGCTATGAACACCTTGAGTCAGTATCTGGTAGAGCCCAGACATGTTCACCTTATAGCTTCAAATCATGTGATGAGATACCTTAAGGGTATGTTGGACTTTGGTCTCAGTTATAATGGAGATCATGAATTCAAACTGATTGGTTATACCGATTCAGATTGGGTTGGAAGTGTTTTTGATAGAAAGAGTACTTATGGATGTTGTTTCAATCTAGGGTTATCCATGAATTCATGGCAGAGAAGGAATCAATCCATAATTTCTCTCAACACGACAGAAGTGGAATACATTACAACATGTTCCACCAATTATGAAGCCATATGGCTTCAGAAGTTGTTGATACATCTATTCGATCTAGATATGAAATCCACCATGATTCTATGTGATAACCAGAGTTGCATAAAGATGACATAGAAACATGTGTTCCATGATAAGGTTAAGCACATAGAAATAAAATATCACAACATTCATGATATGGTGCAGAGGGGAGTTGTTAAGCTCCAATATTTTGGCATAGATGAGCAGGTTGCAGATGTGTTGACCAAGCCTCTGTCTCATGTAAAGTTTGAATAATTTTGAGACAAGCTTGGTATAGTCCGAAAGGGCCTCCCTCAAAAGGGGGAGTGATGCTAATGATACTATGGTATCCTGACCAACAATAAGTAGCTTAGTTAGTATTTTATATCCTATGGGACTAATCATCCATGGACAGATCCTGAAGGTCCGGTAAGGATGATCTATCATAGTACCTGTGCATGTATATGTAAGATGTGGTCAGTAGTGGTAGATCCATTAGGATTTGTATAATCCTAGGGAATCCTATGATTCCTGGGAAGATACTGAAGGTCTAGTAAGGGTGGTCTGTTAGAGTACCATGCGGTAGCTCCATTAGTATTTTATATCCTAGGGAATCTTATGATTTCTGGGCATATCCCTAGGGTCTGTCAGAGTACCACAAAATGTTGTTGTTGCACCTACCTCATTCTATTTCCATATGATGATGATGTTTTTATATCAACCTCATGTTGATGATGTTGTCATCTCAGCCTTGTGCTGATGATGTTGATGATGTTTTTATTTCAACCTTGTGTTGATGATGTTGTTGATATAGCCTCATGTTGTTGATGTTGTTGTACCAACCTTGTGTTGTTGATGTTGGTGTACCGGCCTTGTGTTTTTCATGTTGGTGTACCATCCTCGTGTTGGTGATATTATTATTCTAGGGTCATGCTATTGATGTTGATGCTTCATCTTCATGCTGAAGATGATGATGATGATGATGTTACTTCAGCTTCATGATGAAGAAGATGATGATGATCCTACTTTAGCTTCATGTTGAAGATGATGATGTTACTTCAGCTTCATGCTGAAGAAGATGATGATGATCCTACTTTAGCTTCATGCTAAAGATGATGATTTTAATGCTACTTTAGATTCTTGCTGAAGATGATGATGATGATGATGCTACTTTAGCTTCATTATGAAGATGATGATGATGATGATTTTACTTTAGCTTCATTATGAAGATGATGATGATGATGCTACTTCAACTTCATGCTGAAGATGATGATGATGATGCTACTTTAGCTTCTTGTTGAAGATGTTGATGATGATATATCAATATTTTATTGATTGATGATGTTGTATTAGTGTTATACTAATTGATGTTAGTGCAGAGAATGATGAGGATGATTCCATTCCATCTCCATGTTGTGAATGATGATGATTTTATTCCAGCTCCATGTTGTGAATGACGACGATGATACTATTCCAGCTCCATGCTGTGAACGATGATGTTATTGATGATGAGAAATTTTTTTGATGATTTATAGATGTTCCAGTTAGTGTTCCAAATGTTGGTGATGTTGCTTCCCTATCTCTCTCTTCTGATGATGTTGTATTGTATAATACCCTTCGTGTCAAGGGGGAGTGTTGAAATATTGTAATTGCGAAGAATATTCTAATTATAATTGAGTTATTATCATGTAGATCAATCCCCTTTTTCATATTGATCACGTCAAGAATTATGTGTGACCAAATCTCATTTTGTGGATTGGGAAAACCCTAATCAAATTATGCTAAATGAGAAGTCGACACCTCAGGATAATTAAAGTGGTTTTAGGCACTAGATGAAGAAGTTGTCCTTGCTTAATGAAAATACACAACCCTAGTTCTCCTCAGCTAGTATAAATAAGAGAGCCTAGCACCTCATTCTCACACTCACTCATTCACAAAACAAGTGCGCATATTTTGGAGGTAGCTGCAATTGTAAGAATAAGGAGAGAGGGGCACATTTCTTAGTCTTGGATATTCTCTAGTGTTTGGTGTTTTATCTTGGCATTCTATTGGAAATCTATATTAAGGAGTTCTTTGATGGGTTTTCTCCCCCATGAGGGTTTCTCAGGATGAAATGTTGTGTACCTTGTGGTTGTGTTTCTCTCAGTGATCCTGCTTATGATATTATTGTCTAGTAAATTAAAAAGAACTTAATAACAACTATAAATTTAATAGGTACCCCATATTATCCTCCCTGGGTACATTACATTTTCCCCACAATGAGTCTCATATTGTTTATATAAAATTGGTTCACCTTTATCCTAACCATGCTTTCCATTACCCTAGAATGATTTCTATGCACCATACTCTTTGATTGACAACCCAATGAAAGAATGAATGTACTACATATGGATGGGATATTCCTGGTCCAACCAAAGAGAATTCCCATGCACCTAATTGATTTGAGATTTTCTGCACCTTGCAAGTTCCCCAATATTTCCAAACGTTGGAAGGTCCAACGGATTAGTGAGAGTGGAATATCTAGAGGCTTAAAATGTAGGATTACACACCACAAAAAATTCACTTATTTGCAATGGAAGATGATTGACATATGCCACTAGATTCATATTAGGGAGCATGTTCCCATCGGTGAATTCATTATCCACTAGCTCTGTATGTTCTACCTTGCCATAGATATCACCCATAATTCCAGCTCGAGGATAATAGAATTTAGGAGGAATGAATTCCTTATAAATTGTGGCCACTTCTACCTTTCCCATGGTTGATATATTTCTCGGGTACACAATAAAAAATGGAGGTCAAATGCAAGGCTAGCTTTGAACACTAATGGAATAATATACAACTACTTTTGGCTCCAATGTAAACAATAGTTGTGAAAATGAGAAACATAGTGATGAATTGATGAAAGGAGGGACTAATTAAAGAATCTATCCATAGTTATGATGGATATTAGAGACCATATGTGGCCAAGCATGTGAAGGATTACATGCCAAATTTTCCATATCTTCTGCTGCCCAAATTATTAAATTCAATTGAATGACTAACTAGACCCATCTAATGAACCTGTAATATTCCCGATTAATACCTTATCCTTAAACACTTGGACTCATGACACAATACAATAGAAAATTTCTATTTTATGATCGGTAAAACCTTAATGGAATGCCTCAATTGGTATAATAAAATTTTCTAGGGACCCTAACGGTTTCACAGCTGATATGACTATAATGACACTGTGATTTCAACCAAGTACCAACCTTCAACATTACTTGACTTAAAGAACTTAATTGATTGAATAAACAAAATTCTTCCCACTCCTCTTTGACCACAAGCAATTACTAATGCTTAAAAAAAAATATAAACACCCAAAACTCAAAAATTGACTAACACCAGATGGATTAACTTAAACCAAACTTGTAGAGAAAAGGAAAACTAAAACAATTTTTTTCCCTAACCTATGCAACTCCCCATTATAGGAGCTACAAAAAAATTCTTCATGGAATATTAAGATAGATATTTAGGCGATAACCACTCACCTATTGAGATTTAAGAACACCATCTAATTGGTCCAACCAAACTACACTCGAGTCTCTGATTTTTTCAACTATAAATGATCCTAGCCATTGCATTTGTAGCTTTCTATGACTCTTCAAATATTTGTTTCCATATAAGAGGACTAGATCTCCTTTTGAAAAGGACTCAGTATTGATATGGCGATCATGTCGTGATTTATATCTATCATTATCCATAGATTTTTGAAAATAAACCATAAACCTAGTTTCCTCTAGCTGCATCAACTTGGATAGTCATTTTATAATTGACTCTTGATTTGTCGTATGTGTAGCATGGAAAATATAGAGATTAGCAACCAAAAATTCCACAGGAACAACAACCTCACAACCATACACCAACTAAAAGCGTGTCTTCTTATGTAGTGTCCCTACATGCCCATAATACTACATGAATTCTCTCATCCAAGTCATCTTGGTTTGCATAACAATCTTTAGTCAAACCCTTTCCTAAAATGTTATTTAAAACTTCCATAGTTCCATTAGCCTAAGGATGATATGGGATACTTTTGTGGTGATGGATAATCAATTTCTTGTTCAAGGTGGATATAGTGGTGCTCAAAAATTATCTACCTTGGTCACTGGTCAAACACCTTGGACAACCAAATTTGGTCATAATATTCTCAAAAATAAATCTGGTTGTAGTATTAGTTGAACAATCTTGTAGAGGCAAAAATTCTTTCCATTTGGTGAGATAATCAATTGTGGTAATGATATATGAAGCTTTAGAATGGTGAGCAATAGGGTCAATAGGTCCTACAAATTCAACAACCCATTTCTCAAAAGGATACATAGATGTTATTGGGTTCAGGGGTAGTTCATCTCTTTTGGAAGATTTACCTACTCTCCAATAGGCATCACAAGTTTTGGCATACTCCTTAGAGTACTCAAATATGGTTAGCCACCAAACACTAGTCTATAAAATCTTGAGAGCTATTTATTTTCCTCCAACATGCCCTCCTTCAACTCCC
Source organism: Picea engelmannii (assembly GCA_009831015.1). Taxonomy (NCBI): domain Eukaryota; kingdom Viridiplantae; phylum Streptophyta; class Pinopsida; order Pinales; family Pinaceae; genus Picea; species Picea engelmannii. The sequence continues at coordinate 159,267 of ML790320.1, read as the reverse complement.
TAATGACATTCCCATAGAATATTATTTCTTTCATGATCCATCACACACCACCAAATAATGTCATAAATCCCCAATTTGTATTACTATTGTACAATTAATTGATTATATGTAGCTTTGAACACTAAGTGTCACTTATGAGTTGCATAATAATGTTAAGGAGTAGTACTAGTAGTTAAAAACAAAGAAATATCTACTAAATAGTTAGGGAAAAATTCTATTTTAAATATATCCGCATCTGGAAGTTGATCTTCCACTACTTGACTTGAGTTTCTTGACTCAATCTTAGAGAGGTGATTAGGCCATACATTATGCTTACCAATTTGAACAAAAAATTCAAATGAAAATTCTTGAAACAAGAAAAACCACCTAAAAATACGACCTTCTAGAATAGGCTTATTAACCAATTGTTTCAATGCAGAATGATCTGTACAAAACTTAAAGTGTCCTCCTAGAAGGTAGTATCTAAAATTTTCCAAAGCATGAATCACAACAAGTCCTTCATGATTTTTGGTGGTGTATTTTCACTTAGCTTGTGAAAGCTTGTTATCTAGAAAATACATAGGGTGTTCTAGATTTCTTTCTCCTGGTTGAACAATAACTACTCCTAATGCTATACAAAAAGAATTTACATGTACATAAATTCTACACTCCAATCAGGGAACACCAAGATCATGGCACTTACCAATTTTTCTTTTAGTAGATTAAAGGAAACTTGATATTCAAGGGTCCATAAGAACAACTCAACTTTCTTTAATAACTTCTCTAGAGGCATAGTTGCAGATAAACCTTCTATAGTATCAATTATGTCCCAAATTAAACTGTTATTGTTTAACACTACTTGGGGCGAGCATATTCACAATGAAAAAAATCTTGGTAGTCTCCATCAATACTTCTTCCTTGTAAACAATGTGTCCCAACAAAGTGCCAAATGGTACATAGGATATGCACTTCTTCAAATTTAGGGATATCTAAAGCTACTTGCATCGATTAAACATTAACCTTAGCAAACCAATATAGTCCTTCAACAAGTTATATAGAATCCAATCATCCATGTATACCTCCAAACATTTGTGAATGAAATCTCTAAAGGTTGTAATCACAACTCGAGAAAAGACAGTTGTGCATTCCTAAGCCCAAAAGGCATGAAATTGTAACCAGAGAAGCACAATTTTGTAGTAAAGGTGGTCTTCTTCGTTTCCTCTTTTGCAATCTAGACTTGTTGATATCCTAAAAATTCATTTGTAAATGAGTAAGCATTTTTATCACAACTTGATCAAGCACCTCATCATTGAAAGGGGTAGGAAAATGATCATGCACACAAGAAGAGTGAAGTTTGGTAGTCTACACCAACCCTGATGTCATCAATTTCCATCTCATTCTGAATAACCATAATATTAATCCAATTAGATTTATCCACTAGGGATATTAATCCTATAGCCAACATTATGTTAATTTCTTTCTTTAACTTCTCCTTAATTCTTGTATTAAGAAGATAAAGCTTATCATTTGGTCAAAAATATATCTTCATCTCCTCCAACTCTCCTTTACCTTTCATCTTAGAAAAACTCCATGAAAATGAGTCTTCATATTCTTTCAATAGGGATTGAATCTCAAACATAGTCTGTTCATTCTAGTAATCTCCCATAGAATCCATTTTAGGTTGTTCTTCACTTCCAATATTGAATTTCCACAGCGTCAAAGGTTAGTGATATAGATTACTGTTAACATCATTATTATTTTATTTAATAACTTTGGAGCCTTCAAATTATTTAAAAGATAGGTGCCTCAATTCATCCAAGTCATCTACATATTCTCCATTCTAACCAAGCTTTCTACAATAGAGAGAGAGGTCCAATTCTTTCATAGGTACTTTGAAATCCATTAGCTCTTGATGATACCAAAAAATAATAGGAGAATGATTATTCCACAACTTATCTATAAATGTAATTTTCATCATATTCCACAGAAACATGGTTAATTCATTTGATTTACCCACAAAAGAAAAATCCTCACAACAATGAGTTTGAAGGTAAACCCAACTCCTATATTTCCTTTTAGCTTCCTCATGCAAATACCAACCATTAGGAATGGGTCCAAAAGTATGGAAGAACATATGGGCCCAAAATTGAGGTTGCAAGCCTTCACTTTCTCACTTTTGACTATAATTTTCAACATGAATGAAAGGACCTATTCTACCTTCATACATTTCAAAAGACAAAACATATTTTCTATTAGTGAAAGATAAATCTTGAAATTAAAATTTAGGAGAACAAACAAACCTATGTTTCATGGCTCATTGTACATCATCTCATGTAAGACCCCCAACCACCTATTGGACAATGCCACTTAAAAAATTCTCTTGTCATAAGATCTAATACCATATTACCAACAATTCAACTAAATATTTCTCTGATAATAAATATGATACAATTAAAACATAAACACTACTCTTATAGGAAAATACCCCTACAGACAGGGAAATATCCCCTTGGATTCTAGACCCCTAATACTAAGACAAAAAGATACAAATGGACACTAACATCCCTTTGATATTTTTTTAACTAGAAAAAGAGAGAAGGAGAAAAAGGTGATCATACCTATTTTTGGCATTTTTCCTCACTGCTACAATTTGAGTTTGATATCCAAACACTTTCACACGGCTTGATACCTGCAAAACCACAAACATCAAAGAGAGACAAGGAAACTCTTACTCTACCATGTTAGATTAAACAAATTTATCTATAATAGACAAGCATATGTAAAGTACACAAAATAGAAGGTAATAGGCCAAGTATATTGATGAGAACTTGAAAGAGACACTTACAATCACAGATGGTGTTGCAACAAATTCCCCAAATCCTCCTCGTCCAACCCCTTGCTCGAAAGATCCATGATCAAAATAAAAATAATTTTACTTATTAGTTTCCTTCTTGTTCACCATGAGAATTCTTTCATTTATATGATTTGAGAAGCTCAACCACCTTGGTCATATTTGAGATTAATTGAGGACATGACTCCATTAGTTGTGGAATCTCCCTTAAATGTAGCCTAAAGGTTAGATTCGAGCCAAACCAACTTGAATCATCTCTAGTTGTCCTTAGATAAAAGGGGTATTTCTTCCCATGATTTTCTCAACCAATCGACACTCCTTTACAATGAGAAACAAAGCACTACAACGCTCCCTACTAGATAGAAAAATACCAATAACGCTCCCTGCATATGAGCAAGGGAGCGTTGCTATTCCAAAAAATTGTCAAGATGACCAATTCGCATATAAAAACACTTTGTTTCATTTGTCAAATGATGTGGTTTTTTCTTCCAACATGTTCTATAGGATGTATCAAGTGTTTCCATGGTGTCGTTCACAATGCGACATACAAAAAACTAAAATTTGACATTTACGACACTTGTGACAAAAGTACGACACTTGCGAAACTTGCGACAATGAGAATGCGACATTATCGTAGTGAGGAATTTTTATGTGTAACATATTTCCCCCCAAAGTGTGAATTCAGAATATGAAAGTTGATGACCGAAACACTTTGTAGAGTTTTCGAAGAAAGGGTATGGATTTGGAGAACCTAGTAGAAGCTGTAGACAACCATCAAACAAATGTTATCATGTGTTTCAATCCCAAGGCAGACATACCCATGCTTGGGAAATAAATGACTCAAGGTATGGACGACAATAAATACACTGCGGATCCATGATGATATTGATTAAGGGTATGAACACTAGTGATACAATGTGGATCCACACTTCTATGACATAGACTGATCGTAGTCATACAAAATACACAGTGGAGCTATGAGATGATAATACATAGCCACAAACCAATATAACGTGTATCTATGTGATAACATAAGTATAGCCAAATAATTTCCTTCGCAGCCTGGAAAAACATATGTCATAATGAATGCTCAACCTAGGGTCTTCATCCTAATCCCCATGTAGTACAAATCTAACCATGTGAATAGATGTCTTTATGTCGAACATGGTAGAAACCACTTGATTACTGGTTGTTAAGGTGAACCATTAACAAGTTCTAGGGAAATCACTAGTGAGGTCAATGATTCCCAAGGTACCCTAGTACAACCCAACGAATGTGAATAAGTGAGATGAGGTCGAACATCCGTGGAATCATCCAATCATAGGTCAATGATGTAAAATCATTGTTGGAAAAGAGGAGGCCTGGCATTGAGTCATGTAGGTCCCAAGGTACTAACTAGTTTCTAAGCCGGATTCCTGAATGACGTGTTGAAGTCGACAGGAAAAGAATCGTCGAAGGAGGGCCTTGATGTATCCCCCATCAATGACACAAAACTGACATAGAAATGATGAGATATAGCGAATGAATTATAGACTAAAACGGGTATGGAAACTGGTAATTTTGTGGATGGTTGACTCTCGAGGAAGATACTTCCCTTGAACACTAAGGCACAACATGAGACTTGGCAGCATAAACACAGAGTGGACCAAAACATAATGCAATGAGCGTCGTGGAATTCTTCGGATGACTCAAAGGAGTAAATATAATCACATGATTGGTTCAGTGTAGAGGTTTAGCAAATTATCCAAGTTTTTAGGGAGAAGGTTAAAAACAAGTGACGTGTTCAAGGGCAACTGCAAGGGTTGTTTACAAAAACTTCTCAAGAAACTTGACCCACTTCCTTCAATTTTTCCCCCATCTAGATAGATGAGTACCTCTTTTTAATTTAAAGAGATCGAGGAGGGTAACACATGCTCGATATAACTCACCTTTGGTAGATCCTCTTCCTTTTTTTAACGAGTTGAAAGAAGTAAGAGTTCATTCCAAAATGGGTCCTTCAATGTGTAGTTTAGCGAGTCCAAAGAAGGAAAAATTAGTGTTTTTTTCATATTTAGAGAGTTTGAAAAGAAATTAAAGATGACTCCAGGGATTTCATTTTTCGTAATGTTAGTCCCTGAGATACGAAAAAGAGATAAACTATTACTCGGAAGATGCACTTTCAAAACCTTTTAATGATCGTGAAAGGAAGAAGGATCACTCGATAATATTTTCATATTTAGAGATTCTGACAAGAGATTAAATGAGACTCCAAGGGGTTCCTTTTTCGTACAAACCTTTACGAGTCCAAAAAATTGATAAAATTATACTCAGTTACATTCTCATATATTTGTGAGTGCAAGAAAGAACAAAGAATAAGCTCAAAATTGGTTTCATTTTTACACAAGCTTGAAACAAAATTAAACTATGTTTGTAATTTCCCAACGTAACTTCCAAATGTTTTGAGGGATACCCATGGATGGTTGGTACTCTACCCCCATATTGCGAAGCTAGCATCTTAAATCTAGAATTATAATCAAATGCTAGACATGCCCCCCCAAGCTTCATTTCATTCACTGACTCTGAGGTTGTCACCAATGTTTGTACTATATGGAGAAAAAGGATAAGGGTGGATGAAAGGAAGGTTCAAATACGAGACCTAAAGAAAGACTCGACTCGACATATACGAGATATAGCTAAAGACTCGACTCGATATCTATGATATCTAGTGAAAAGACTCAACTTGAAAGGAGGGGTGACTTTTTCATTTTTTAACGAGATTGACACATGAAAAGAACTATGCTCAAGATCTTTGTTTCATTTTTTAACGAGCTTTCCACAAAGAAGGAAAACTATGCTCGTGACCTCTGTTTCACTTTTTAACGAGCTTTCCATAGAGAAGGAAAACTATGTTCATGACCTCTGCTTCATTTTTAACGAGCTAGCCACAGAGAAGCAAAACTATGCTTGTGGCTCCGAGTTCAATCCCCAAATTTTTGTTTCATTTTTTAATGAGATTTCTACAGAGAGGAAAACTATGCTCATAGATTTTGTTTCATTTTTTAACGATCTTTCCACAGAGAAGGAAAAATATGCTCAAAAAGGTGAGTTTCCTTTTTTAACAAGCTTGCCATAGAGAAGAAAAACTATGCTAAAAAATATTTGTTTCATTTTTTAACGAGCTTTCCACATAGAAGAAAAAATATGCTCAAGACCTCTCCTTGATCATGGCTTCCAAGAGTACAATTCTCTAGAAGGAATACATGTCAAGGGACAAACTTCATCCATGGATTCTAGGAGATCTTCTCTAGATGGAAGAAAAACACTACGGAAGGAATACATGTTGACGACCTCAATAAGGGTAGGGAGATATGACTCTAATAGCCCTATCGAAGAGATGACCATTTCAACTACCGAATATAAGTTAGGATAAGGGAGAGACTCCCTCTCATGTGGGGTTGAATGCATGGGGCAGGTCGTTACATAAATAACATGCGGCAGGGCAGACATTGCTGGCATGTATGGACCATTCAAGGAAGGCTGATGGTTGACCATCAGATGAGGGTCAATGAAAAAAAGTTGGTCAATCGTTACTATGTTTCTGTTGTGAGGGAAACACATCACTCGAAAGAGAGTGGACACAACAAATTTCATAATGTAGACATAGTCTCTCCCAAGGAGAAAGTTAAAGTCCAAGGGGTCGTGAACTACCATCACATCGATGTAGAATTATTTTCCTCCCAAAGTAATCGGAAACTAAGGAAGGATACTTAAAGTTTGACTAACTCTTATGTCAAAGGTCAACAAATTCTGAGTCACAAGCGCAAGCTGCGGGGAACCAAAATCTTTCCAAGCATTTGCCGATAAGAGGCTAACAAAAGAACCTTCGTCTATTATAGTGTTAGGAATATTCCTATCACAAACCTGCATGGTGATTTGGAAAGACACATAAAAAGGAAGACTGGGTTCTGTCAAATGATTCCAATTAATAGAAATCATTTGATTGCTTGAAGGGGGTGCCATCGAGATAGGCGGAGTGCCCCCTTGTTCGGGTGAATCAATATTAATGAGATAGACCTGAGCAATGTCCTAAATATTTGAATGAGGAGTGGGATCGACTGGTGATGGAACCAGATTCACCACTTTGGTTGCAATCTTCAAGGGAGGAGTGGGATCGACCGATGACAGAACTGAATCGACCACTTTGGTTGCACTCTTCAAGGGAGGAGTGGGATCGATCGGTGAAAGAAATATATCAACCACTTTGGAACTCTTCAGATGAAGAGTGGGGATGCCACTCAGGTCTACCTCATTAATACTGAATCAAACGGACAAGGGGGCACTCTGTCCATCCCGATTTCACCCCCATCAAACAATTAGATGATTTCTATTAATTGGAATCATTTGACAAAACCCCATCTTCCTTCTTACGTGCCTTTCCAAATCACCATGAAGGATTGTGATAGGAATATTCCTAACACTATAATAGACAAAGGTTCTTCTATTAGCCTCTTATTCACAAATGCTTGGAAATATTTTTTTTCCCCACAACTTGCGCCCGTGACTCAGAATCTGTTGACCTTTGACAAAAGAGTTAGTCAAACTTTAGGGATCCTTCCTCAGTTTCTGGTTACTTTGGGATAAAAAATTGTCTACATCGATGTGATGGTAGTTCACAAACCCTTGGAATTTAACCTACTCCTTGGGAGATACTTTATCTATGTTATGAGAGATGTTGTGTCCACTCTATTTCGAGTGATGTGTTATAGGAACTACATTTTGCCATACACAATTACAACATTTCCATAACAAATTATACATAAACATAACAACATTATACATGTAGCATAACAACATTTAACAAACAACATAAACAACATGACACATGAAAAAAATTGCATAATTATTAATGCAAATATAATTTAACACAGAATTAACACTTATCTTTGAATAAAAGACACCAATTGTGGGCAGACCTTCCACGTTCCTCCCAGTCTTAGATCACACTGTTCATAAATTTCAATAGTGGATCACACCCGATCTGGGGATAAAATTCACTTGGTTAAGGGTTCCCAACCAGGCTAGAGTATCTCACTCAACAAGATCTCAGTCATGGGTAACTCATAACACAGTTGACTCAAACACATGAAAGTTCGTCACACATGCCAATTCACACTAACAAGCTACAATCTCTCATTCCCCACATGCATGTCCCACCCCAGGAAGTGTTCCACTTCTCTACTCAATAGTCCTTCGGCTGCCCCACTTCCCTTCCAGAGCTTCAACAACAGGCCAAACAGAAAGCCTCAGAGCCCTGTAACTGCAATTTTGCACCTCAAGGAATAATTTCCTGCAATTCTCTCACCTGGAGAGAACATAATGTCCCATGGGCCTGACAACCCTTCTCTTCGGTCCATCTCTCCAAGATAATAAATGCACATGCATCTGCGACAATAATCAACTTATTGGTCACAGTAACAATCGGGTTCACTCACTGAACAATTCTATGATGGAACACTCAACTCAATGACATAACAACCAACTATCCCCCCTGATCATGATGGTCAGAATGATGAAATATGCCAGATTGGAATAAGTCCAAACTATTTGAATGCATGTTCCCAACTTGACACCTTTCAGGTTGATAACTACCTTCATTCCACAACATGTTCCCAACTTGACACTTGTTGTTGAGAACTGCCTTCAATCCACACGTCCCCTCCTTAGGACTTAGGATATAATAATATATCCTTAATTTATGATTTTTAAGAAATATTAATAAACTATTCCTTTTTGGGTTTAAGCCACTTTAACCCAGCCCCCTTAAGCTTAGCTAGTATATTTATCCCCCCAAACTCTTTTACATGGTCGATCTACCATAGGGATGTATTTTCATTAGATTGTATGTGATTACATTTACAAACTGAGTACATAAGTATTGATCGTTTGCATCTAGGTTCACCAACCTCAAAATATACAGATCACACACTAAAACCAGTGTGTGAGCAACTTCTGGGTTGTGTGCACTCTTTCTTCAGTGTGCCACCCTCATGCCCTTACATAGGTGCACGTTGCATCATGAATTATATACAAAATGATTCTTTGGCCTCCAAAACCTATGCACTAATTGAGTGCATGTTGAATCAAGGGTTGCACACCTTTTTCTTCAGTGCACCATCCCTTCACACTTACACTTGTGCATGCTGCATACATTAAGTTGTTTCACTTCCAATGCGCCATTCCTGTGTACTTACACAGGTACACGCGAAAACATAAAACTTCACGCTGTATCATTTTACAACTGCGTGCAATCCTTTGGTGTGAGCTTCTTGCACACGAACTTAATGTGCACTGCACCAAACAAAATATCTTGTTACTTCATCTCACAAGCTTATAAGTAAAGTACAATTACATTCATATGTACACTTGGGGTTCATCCTAGGGGTATTACATTCCCCTCCCCCTTATTTATGCACTGTCCTTAGTGCAGTATATACACATGTACAATCAAAATTTCAAAAGTTTTCAAAAAGCTGTAGATACTCTTCCCGCATAGCATTTTCATGCTCCCAAGTTGCATCCTCAGGGCCATACCAGGTCCATTGGAACTTTAATAGATCTATGGCTCAATTCTGGAGCTTCTTATTCTTCTGATCCAATATGCAAACCTGATGCACTTGAAAATCGTCTTCTTGCTCCACCTAAATCACATTCCAATCAATGACATGATTAATATCAGACACAGACTTTTTAAGTAATGATGCATGGAATACATTATGAATATGCATTGATGCAGGCAAGGCAATCATATATTCTACAAGCCCAATCCTTTCCAGGATTTCAAATGGCCCACATAATCGCGCTGCCAACTTTGAGTAATTTCCCAACTTAAGGGAACTTTTGTTGGCCTTTACTTTTCGAAACACATGATCACCCACATTAAATTCTCTATGAGTTCTTCCTTTATCAGCATAGCTTTTCTTCCTGTTCTTCACAACCTTTAAATTCTACTTTATCTTCACCATCTTCTCTTCCATTCCCTAAGTAGTTATGGCCCAACTACTGTGCGATCTTCTGGGTTGTCCCAGTTGACTGGTGTGTTTCATTTTATGCCATAGAGTGCCTCAAATGGGATCATCTTTAGGGATGATTGGTACCCATTGTTGTAAGTAAAATCTACCAAGTGTAGATAATCCTCTCATTTGGATGGTTTATTGATCCAGATTTTATGAGAAAAATGAAATAAATATAGATTATTATCAAAATATGCTTAGCAAAGAATAACAAATATACAATAAAACTGGTTTCTATTTAATAAGGAAATAAGCTGAAACTGTAAAATGTAGTGGAAAACAAGCTTGCTAGAATGGTGGCGGCTTATCTTTGAAAAGATATGTGACGACTATGCTCATTTTCCAGAAGATGATTACAATAAGGATCTCAAGGAATTTTTACAATAAACGAGAATGTCAAAAACCTAGACATCCAAAAACCTAACCCTAGGAGATGAAGCGCCAAAAGTCATGTGGGCCCCGTTTAGGTAAGTTAGTGCATCAACTTCCCGGGGTCATAACTTTTGCATACAATCTCCGTTTTAGGTGCACAATAGCCCATTGGAAATATCTATCCAAGGAATACACATGTTTCATGTGGAGAGGCCTAT
>ML790320.1:100665-148748 GCA_009831015.1 Picea engelmannii | reverse complement strand
ATATATATATATATATATATATATATTGATTGTGTTGAGCCCTAAAAACGTTGTTTAGGGCCTCAAAACGACTCCGGAAGTTAGGGACCCGAAAACTAGGAAAAATCTGTCAAACTGGAAAACTGCCAAAATGAGCTAGTCGGAATAGGTGGGAGGCCACTAACATCCATATGGATCTATCCCTCCCCCCCCCCTTAGGAAGCAATTTCCTCCATTGCGTTGAGTTCCCCCATTAGATGAGGAAATTTCTGTTGAATTTAGCCCCGAGTGAGCCACTTGCCTTGGTGCATAAGTTGCCTTGCTTTGACAACTCAATAAAGATGGATCCTTTGTTGGTGAGTTCCCTTGACCTGTTTTTCCAAAATATGATCACTGGATATTTGTTGCATGAAGTCGGGTTTGAGCTTTGTTGGTGTCAGTTGTTCTGTTATCTTTGAGTTGTCCAATAATGGTGGGAAATAAGGTCGAAGGAGATCCACATTGAACAGTGGGTGCAGGCCAAGGAAAGGAGGAATGTTGAGCTCAAAAGCATTATCACCCACAACCTTGGTGATAGTGTACAACCCATAACGGAGTGGGTGAAGCTTCCGATGGGGTCCAGTAAGGCGTTATTTTTGCAAATGCAACCAAAATTTGTTACCCACATGAAACTTATGTGGCACCCGGTGTTGGTCATGGCACTGCTTGTACTTGTTAATGGACTTCTGTAGGATATCCTGAACTTGTTGGTGGATGTGCTGAATCCGCTCAATGAACCAGGTGGCTTTGTCAGCTTCAGTTGGAGTAGGATATGAGTCAACTAAGGTGATCGCAAGGGGTAGTGAAACATCTATGGCACCCAATGATTGTAATCCCAACCCCACTTGAAAAGGCCTGTGGCTAGTTGATATATACAGGGCTCAGTTGTAGCTATGTTGGACATAAGGAAGACTCTCACCCTTGTGAAAGGGTGCTTGTAATTATACATGCGTAGGATATGCATGATCATTTGATTTACGACCTCGATTTAGCCATCCATCTCAGGGTGGAAGGCTGTGGATTTGTTGAGCTTGATGTACAGCAATGACCAGAGGCTTGACCAAAATGTGCTGAGAAATCGACTGTCCAGATCTGAGACAATGGTTTGTGGGATTCCAAAATGTACCCAAACTCGTTCAAAGAAGAGCTTGGAAATGTCCTCTGTTGTGATTCTCTTCTTGGAGGTGGCCATAATCACCATCTTAGAAAAGCAATCAACAAGCAAAAAAACACAATCATTTCCCTGCTTAGTGGACAGGAGGCCTGGCATGTAGTCCATGGAGATGGATTCCCATGGATTTTCAGGATTAGGAAGAGGGGTGTGCATGCCCTGTTTCTTAGTGGTCGGTTTGGAAATAGCTAGGCATTTTAGTACCTAATATACTTGTTGAAATCCTGTCAAAGTTTTGGCCAGTAGAAAATTTTCTGTGACATTTCCACTGTCATTCCAATGCCAAAGTTTCCTGCCACCCGACTGTAGTGGGCTTCCCATATCATATTTTCTCACTCGCTTTATGCAACACAGATATGGCCTAGATGACACAACAACCCATCCTGAAGATGGAAATTAGTGACAACTACATCTGTCTCATAGATTTGGGGCCATCCAGAGGTCTCATGGATGCAAGAGTCTAGCACCATGGTGAGTTTCACGACTGGCAGTCTTCTAGGGAAATTAGCGACACAATTAGTGCTTCATGTTTTATACTTGATGTTGAGGAGGAATTGCTACAAGTATGTGGACCACTTCTGATGGTGGTCATTCTGCAATTTGCCTTGTGTCTGCATGAACTGCAGTGGCTTATAATCAGTGTGGATGACTGTCTCCTTCCCAATAATGTAATGTCTCCATTGGCGACAAGCTTGCACAATGGAGTACATTTCTTTGTCATAAGTAGGGTACTTACAGACAACATATGATAGTGTCTCACTATGATATGCCATGGGGTGGCCGTGTTGAGTGAGAACGACATTGAAAACATAGTCTCAAGAATCTCTCTCGATCTCAAAGGGTTGTTGTAGGTATGATAGTGAAAGTACTGGGGCTGAGCACAAGCACTGCTCCAAATCATCAAACACTTGTTTTTGGGACCAGTCCCACACAAATTTCTTCTTACCACCACCCTTGGTTACTTGGCTGAGGGCCCATGCAATATGGGAGAATCCCAACACGAACCTGCGGTAGAAATTGACAAGGCCCAAGAAGCTCAGAAGCTCAATGAGTGTGGTTGGGGCTGGCCAGTCACGGATGACTTGGATCTTGGATGGATCCACATGTACACCATGTTGATCAATGATGTAGCCTAGGTAATGGACCCTATCCATGCCGAAGGACCATTTTCCCAAGTTGGTGTATAGCTTGTGCTGCCACAGGGTGTGCATAACATGTTGAATATGCTGCAAGTTTTTTGCCCAAGTATTGTTGTAAATGAGAATGTCATATAGATACACCACTACAAAAGTATTGGTGAATGGTTGCAGGATATCATCCATCATCCTCATGAAATTGGTCGAAGAATTTATCAAGCCAAAGGGCATGACCAACCATTTGAAAGGACCTTCCTTGGAATTGAAGGCAGTCTTCCATAAATCTGTTTGTTCTATCGGGACCTGTTGGTAGCCAGAATTCAGATCAATCTTACTGAAGTATTTATCCCCCGTGAGCTAATCAAGGAGGTTGTCGATTCGAGGAATCATGTACCATATTCTAATTGTGATTTTATTTAGGGCTTGGTAATCAATGCATAGTTGCCAGGTTCCATCTTTCTTCTGTACTAGCACGATTGGGATCCTGCAAGGTGATGAGCTGGGATGTATGTGCCCCTTGTGTAACAGTTCTTGGATCTACTGCTTGAGCTCCTCATTCTCTAACAAAGAGTGGAGGTAGACTGTCCCATTGGGAAGTGGTGCATCGGGGGTCAGATTGATGGGGTGCTTGACCTGACAGTGCAGAGGTACCCCGATAGGTGAGGAGAAGATATTTGAGTATGCTTCCATGACCTTATCCACTTGCTTCTGCTGTGTGGAGAGGCTGATTGTGGAGACCATGGATGTGGTTGAGATATTTCACTCATTCTGAGAGAGAATCATGAAGAAGACAAACTTCCCCATCTGAGAGATTGCCTTTTGACATTTCTTAGCAGAGATCAAGGAAATAGCACTAGGTGGAACTACCGTCAGTATCTTGTACAATTTCTTGTGCAAAGTAATAATAACACTGTGAGGCCTAGACTCATATAAAACATGGTGTTTCCATAAATATGGTTGGCCCAAAATAACATTACAAACTTTGAGAGGGGAAACATCACACAATACCTCATCTTTGAAGGGATTGATGCTGTATGACAGGCGACATTGTTGGCTGATGCAGATGTCGCTTCCTTGGTTGAGCCATCCGAAGGTGTAGGGCTGTGGGTGCAGATTTTTTGGTAGGGCGATTCACTCGACAACCTGTGCTAAGATGAGGTTCTTCTAGCTATCACTATCAACGATGAAGTGAAACAACAAACCCTTCACCCACATATATGAATGAAAAAGGCGCTCACCTTCCTCTGGCTCGTCTAGTTCACCAGGATGGATCTTGGTGGTAGAAACAGTAGCATTGGGTTCTGCATCAATGATCTGTCTCCCCCCTTCTGGTTCTAAATTAGATTCAGAACCCGCATCTGATTCAGAGGCTTCCACCTCAACCACCAATGACTTCTTTGAGAAACAATCAACAATGTTATGCTAGGGTATCTTATGGAAGTCGCACCACTTCCTAGTATATTTCTTTGTCTTTCCGATGTCCTTCTTTTCTTGCGTCCTGGACTGGTTGTCCTGAGGTGGTTCATCTTTTCTTTGTCCTTTTTTTTGTGGGCTGGGGCCGCCCTTTCCTGGATTTTGTTGTGAGGGGTTCCTAGGCCCAAATTGTTGCATATTTTGTTTGATCTTCTGCTCGATTTTGACGACATATCGGTAGGTCGTGCCCAAGGAAGAAATGTCCAAAAAATCCATTTCGGCCTAGATGTATCTATGCAAACTGTCGCGATACTTGAGCACTAGATGTTGCTCATAATCTTTGATACCCAACTTGGTGCACAAGGTATGGAAGATATTTGTGAACTCGGGCACTGCTTGGTCTCTTTCCTACCAGAGTGTGGTCCATTTTGTATATAGGTCGTCATAAATTCCAACATGGTAGTATTGTTCCTTAATGGCATTCCTTAAGGACTCCCAAGTGACCGCAACTATAAATAATGAGGGTTTTTCTATTTCCTTCTGCTCACAAAAAGTTCCCCACCAATCTTTGACACAAGGAACGACTTTGAGGAGCGCAAAAGTAATCTTTTCTCTATTCGAGATGTTATGAACAAATAAATACCCTTCTAGCAGATTCAATCATTTGTCTAGAACATATGTGTCTATCTGACCTTCAAATATAGGAATATCAAAGTTTATTTGTACCTTGAAGGAGGCGACACCTTCGTTTGAGGAAGATGTGTCGCCTGTTGGTAGCCGCTGAAGGATTTGCACAAAACTATCCATCATATTGCCTCTATGTTGCATGAGGGATTCCTCGAGAAACATTTTGAAGGGATCTTTTGTCCCATCGTATTTATTTTCTCCCTCCATGAGAGGTCTCTTGGGCGTGCGAGAGATTTTGTCCTCAAGAGAAACAAGCTCGAGACCCAGTTCTTTGTACCTTGACCTCGTTGGGGACATGCATTAAGAACAACAAGGAGAAGACCGCTCTGATACCACTGAACCAAATTTTATGAAAATAAAGAAATGAATACATATTATTATCAAAATATGCATAACACAAAATAACAAATATACAGTAAAATTGGTTTCTATTCAATAAGGAAATAAGATGAAATTGTAAAATGCAACGGAAAACAAACTTGCTAGAATGGTGGCAGCTTATCTCTAAGAAGAGATGTGACGACTATGCTCATTCTCCAGAAGATGATTACAATGAGGATCTCAAGGAATTTTTACAATACAAATGAATGGCAAAAACCTAGACATCCAAAAACCTAACCCTAGGAGATGAAGCGCCAAAAGTCATGTGGGCCCTGTTTGGGTAAGTTAGTACATCAACTTCCCAAGGTCATAACGTTTGCATACGATCTTCGTTTTAGGCACACGATAGCCCGTTGGAAAGGTATATTCGAGGACTACACATATTTCGTGTGGTGATCCCTACAAATGTTGATTATGGTGATCCCTAAAAATGTTGTTTAGGGCCTCAAAACGACCCTGGAAGTTGAGGATCCGAAAACTAGGAAAACATTGTCGAACTGGAAAACTACCAAAATGAGCCAGTTGGAATAGGTGGGAGGCCACCAACATCCATATGGATCATTTATCCATGAAATAAATTCTTATAATATCTTATATTGCTTGGTTCACCCTTTCTATTTTCCCATCTGACTCCGGATGATACGCTGTACTAAAATGTATATTTGTTCCAAATCCTTTGAACAAACCTTTCCAGAAATTTGAAGTAAATTTTGGATCTCTGTTAGACACAATTTTCCTGGGAATTCCATGTAATCGATCTATTTATTTCAGATAAATATCAACTATATTTGTTTCCTTGTGAGTAAGCTTTACTTGAATGAAATGGGTAGCTTTGGTAAGCTTGTCTACCATCGCCATGATAAAATGATGTTTCTTGTTGGTTCTTGGTAATTTAGGAATAAAATCCATTTTTACCACTTCTGACTTCCATGACTTGGGAATGGGAAATGGTTGTAGAAAACTATTTGGGTTTCCATGTTCAACCCTGACCTTTTGGCATGCCAAATACTTGTCAATGAAATCAACAATTTCTTTCTTCATTCCTGACCAATAATATTGACTCTTGATAGCTGCAATAGTTTTCTGGTAACCTAGGTCTCCAACATAAGGTACATTATGCATTTCTCCCAATATCAGTTCCTTCAATTACTGAGAATTTGGCACATAAATTATTCCTTTGTATCTGATAATTTTATCACTTTCCAATTTATAGTCTTCAACTTTATGCTGTAAATTACCTTGATGAAGTTTTTCCTTTAACTCCATGTATTTCTGATCTGATTTTGCATCTTCTAAAATTATATCCTTCAAGTTTTATGTGTACATGCTAATTGTTGTAGCATGCATCTCATGCACTCTCTTGATGAGTGCATTAGCCACTTTGTTCTCTTTACCTTTGATATGATTTATGTCAAAGTCTATTCACTAATGAAATCTAACCATTGAATTTTCTGGCATTCAAAAATGGTTGTCCAAACAAGTATTTTAGACCACTATGGTTTGTTCTCAACTCAAATATTTTCCCCATGGGGTAGTGCCTCCACATATTCAAGACGTGCACTATGGATACCAAATCCAAATCATGAGTAGCATAGTGTCTTTCATGCTCCTTCAACTTCCTTGATTCATAACATACCAGATAACCATTCTGACTAAGGACTCCACCCAATATTCCTTCTTTACATGCATCAGTGCACACAATGAAGTCTTCAGTTGGATCAACAATCCTCAGTATTGGAGCACTTGTTAATAAATGTTTCAAGTGTTGGAAACTTCTTTCACAATCATGTGTCCACACAAACTTCACATCCTTCTTCTACAAAGAAGTGATTGGATGTGCAATCTTTGAGAATCCTTCAATAAATCTTCTGTAGTAATCTACAAGGCCCATGAATGATCTCACCTCTGAGACATTCCTTGGTGTTGGCCACCTTTCAATGGTCTTTATATTTTCTGTATCTACTGCTATCCCCTCCTTAGAGATGATATGGCCCAAGTAATGGATTTACTTCTGGTAAAACGAGCACTTGTTCAACTTGGCATACAACCGATGCTCCCTCAATATCTATAACACCATTTTCAAGTGTTGCTCATGCTCTTCTTCAAACTTAGAATATATCAAAATGTCATCCAAGAAGACAATAAAAAACTTATCCAAGTAATTTCTAAATACACCATTCATGAGACACATGAAGGCATCTAGTGCATTCATTAACCCAAATGGTACCACTATGAAATCATAATGGCCATACCTTGTTCTAAAAGAAATCTTGTTGATGTCTTATTCTTTAATTCTGACCTGATGATATCCCAACCTGAGATCAATCTTGGAGAATATTTTTTCCTCTTTCAGCTGATCAAAAAGGTCATTTATCCTTGGCAATAGATACGTATTCTTCACAGTTACTTTGTTCAACTTCCTGAAGTCAATAAAAATTCTCAAAGTTCCATCCTTTTTCTTTACAAACAATATTGGGGCACCCCAAGGTGACACACTTAGGTATATATATATCTTCTTTAGAAGCTCTTCAAGTTGCATCTGCAATTCCTTCAGTTCATGTGTAGTCATTCTATAAGGAGTCTTAGATACTGGAGCTGCTCCATGCATTAGATTGATAGAGAAGTCAATATCTCTTTTAGGTGGAAACCTGGTATCTCCTTGAATACATATTCAAACTCTTTCAGGACTACACGGTCTTCAATATCTGGAACATTATCTTTAGGTGTCTCTTCCATCCATGTTGAAAATATTTGTCACCCTTTTTTGCAACTCTTCTTCAACTGCAAGGATGATATTTCTCTGACAGTTACTGCTCTGGCAATTCCTTGTACTGTCCTTAGGTTTCCTTCCTCACCCAAGCAAGTAAATTATTTTTAATAAAAATCTAGGACAACATGATGTTGGTCCAACGAATCCATACCAATTAGGTAGTCATAGGAACCTAAATGTATGATGTTTAAATCTGCGCGGTTGTTCAGTCCATTCATGTTCATTGGACATACTTTGACCATCCCAGTAATATTTCTTTTATCTTCTGTAGCTATCTGAATCATCCAAGGTTTTCCAAGTTTGCTTCTTATCAATTGAAATCTTTCCACCATCCTAGGATCTAGATAAATATGACTAGCTCTTGAATCAATTAAATTGGAAATGGATTGGTTATTAATCTTACCTTCCACTTCGATCATATGCAACTAGAATTCAGCTTGCTTGTTGTCCAAGGCTGCATAGATCTTAGGTACACTTATGCCGATGTACTCCACTATTTCAGCTTGCTACACATTGTGAGAAGTCCTCACTCTTTCACTCCTGTGAGGGAAATATCTGTACATATGATCTCCTTTACAACCCTAGCATTGAATAGGTTGTTTCCTTAGACTTTGCCCCAATGGCTATGTCATTATAGATTCTTTAATAGATGGTTGTTCCTGATAGTTATTTCTAAAGAATGGTGTCTTAATTCCCTTCTTCCTTTGTTCCATCTTACTTTTTTTCTTGTCTTCCCAAGCTTTCTGATAAGATGCTTTCCATTTTTTCTAATCATAAAGGCACTTAGACATTCTTATTGTTTCCTCCAATGTTTTGGGGTCTTCATATTGTATTTTGTCACTGAAAAATGATGGCAGCCCACTCAAATATCTATGAATCTTAACTTGCTCATCCTTGATGAACGAAACATATTTCAACAAATCTAAAAACCTTATTTCATAATCATCTATGGTCATGCTCCCAATCTTGAGTTCAAAGAATTCCTTCATCTTCTTCTCATAGTATCTCTTAGTCAAGTATTTCCTTTGAAAATACCTCTTAAATTCCCTCCAAGTCACCTTCTTCTCATCAATGTGTTGTACCTGGACATATGGATCCCACCACATTGATGCTTTTTCTTTGAGTTAATAAATAGCAATTCGTCTTTCTACATGTGAAGAGTAATTATGCAATTGAAAATACTTTCTCATATTTAGCAACTATGTCTCAACATCCTCATCCTTCTTGTGTTCACCATCAAAGGTAGGAGGCTTGATTTTGTTCATTTCTCCTTGAATTTCAACCTCTCTAGACTTATTATTTTGTTTCCTGACAAGAGATAGACTTGCTTTGTTGTGCACTCTCCTAGTGGAATGCCTCAGAGAGTAGTGGTGTTGTCTACCATAACTTCTGTTGTGCACTATTATTCCCTTCTCACCATGAGACTTATGGCTCCCTGATCTGCTTGAATATGTCTGCTTATCCATCTTCTTCTCAATTCTGTCCAAACTTTGCATCAACTTGATGTTAAAGTGTTCATGTTGTTCTTTGGATTTCATAAGCCTCTCATTAGTAGCTTTATGACTATAGACATCTCTCTGCAAACTTTTTATGGTTTCCACCAATTTCATGCTTTCTTACTTACCTTCACCATGTCCATTTGAATGTGTACCTTCATTACCCATATGAACATACATTCCTCTGATCTCTTCTTCATGTCTGAAAATCCCCTTCACATCTTCCATGATTCTAACTTGTGTTGATCCTGTACTGATCTAATTTTTGTTAACCCTGCAAAATGTGTAGCCAACAAAAAATTGTTAGGCTAAACAAGTTAACAAAATGATGAAATTATGTACATTTATGTTTCCATAAAACTTAAGAATTCTTTCTTCTGATTTCTTGGGAAAATAACTGCCTAATCGATTTTGCACACACTTCATCTCAATTATTTGCATGTGCCAATTTTAGAATCTCAATGCTAAAATGAAGTGCATGCGTTGTGCATCAGTATCAATGTGCATACTTTTCTGTTGCGCTCTAATCTCTATTGATCACAACTTTCATGTCGCGCATCAATACTCTGCGCACATTGTAAGCAATGCACTACACAACACCAAGGTTTTAAGGTGTTCATACTACGAGCACCACCAGTACAACTCTACATACATATCTACAATTTGAATTGTTCTCTGTCGACACTTCAAGCACACACCCTCCACATCGCATTATTATTTATGCACCATAATTTCTGCACCTTGTGATGCCAATCTTCAATGCGCTTAATCACACACCTATATTCTGCGCACATCACCCATTATATATGGCATAGTGCCACACTTTAGTGCAGATACCCTATGCAAACTTATCTTATGTGCAATGCTAATGTTTAGTGCACACGCTTGTGCCACACCACTACTTAACACACATGTCTTTTTCGATCACTTAAATGATTTTTCCATAATTTTTACTGCAGAAATTGGGGCTTTTGCTCAAAGGTCACCCAATTTTCCACCATGGACTTTCTACGACTATGAAATTTGTTCAATTTCACTCTAGTACATCCAAATGCAACAAAAAATTCTTGTTTGTGCCACTGGTTGACATTTCTGGTGCGAATTTTTCCAAATTCATTCTCGAATTGTGAATCTTGTTCAGTAATTCCACTCAATCTATCTTAGATTCTTTGGAACTTCACATTCAACTAGTTTCTGCCTAAATTTTCTTAAACAAGGACTAAAATAAGGAATATCTCTTCACTTAACCAAATTTCCCCAAATTCTTCATGAATTTAGCAACATAAATTAGGGCTTTTACCCAATTCCCCTTGGTTGCTTCAATTTATGTCATAGATGCATTGAAACTTGAAAATTAATCCACTCCCGAATTCAATTCTCTGCAAAAATTTTCTTTGGCATGATGTTAAATCGACCCATCCAGGATCAATGTTGAAGATTGGGCTCTGATACCTTTTTTATAACACCCCAACCACTTGCTGGGAAATGTCACTTAAAAAATTCTCTTGTCATCAAATCTGATACCATATTACCAACAATTCAACTAGAAATTGATCTGATAATAAATATGATACAATTAAAACATAAACACTACATTATCCCATACACAGTGAGAACATTTCCATAACAGATTATACATAATCATAACAACATTATACATGTAGCATAATAACATTTAATAAACAACATAAACAACATGACCCATGAAAACACTTGCATAATTATTACTGCAAATATAATTTAACACACAATTGTAACTTATCTTTGAATACAAGACACCAACTGCGGGCAGACCTTCCACATTCCTCCTAGCCTTAGATCGCATTGTTCATAAATGTCAACAATGAATCACCCCTGAGTTGGGGCTAAACTCCACTTGGGTAAGGGTTCCCAACCAGGCTAGAGTATCTCACTCAATAGGAAATCAGCCACGAGTAACTCAGAACACAAGTGACTCAAACACATGAAAGTCTATCACAGATGCCAATTTACACTGATAGCCTATAGTCTCTCATTCCCGACATGCCTATCCCACCCCAGGAAGTGTGCCCCTTCTCTGCTCAATAGTCCTTTGGTTGCCCCACTTCCATTCCAGAGCTTTAGCAATAGGCCGAACATGAAGTCTCAGAGTCCTTTCGTTGCAGTTTGGCACCTCGGGGGAAAATTCCCTTCAATTCACTCACCTAGAGAGAACATAATGTCCCAAAAACCCACCTCTTTGGTACAAATCTCCAAGCTAAGAAATGCACAAGTATCTGTGACAACAATCAGCTTACTGGTCACAATAACAATCAAGTTCACTCATTGAACAATTCTATGAAAGAACAATTGACTCAAGGACAGAACAACTGACTATCCCCCCTTCCTCGTGATGGTCCAAATGATGAAAGATGAAAGATACCAGAATGGTCTAAATACAAAATATTTGATTGCATGTTCCCAACTTGACACCTGTCAGGTTGAGAACTGCCTTTAGTCCACAACATGTTCCCAACTTGACACTTGTCATTGAAATTTTCCTTCAGTCCACACATCCCCTCCTTAGGACTTAGGATATAATAATATATCCTTACTTTATTCTTTTTAAGAAATATTAATAAAATCTTCCTTTTTGGGTTTAATCCCTTTTAACCCAACCCTCTTAACCTCAGCTAGTGGAGTTATCCCCCCAAACTCTTTTACGTGGTCGCTCTTCCACAGGGCTGTATTTTTATTATATTGTATGTGATTACATTTACAAACTAAGTACATAAGTACTGATCTTTTGCATCCAGGCTCACCAGCCTCAAAATATACATATCGCACACTAAAACCTGTGTGCGCGAAACTTCTGGTCTGAATGCACTCTTTCGTCAGCGCGCCACTCTCGTGACCTTACACATGTGCACGTTGCATCATGAATTATATACAAAATCCTTCTCTGGCCTCCAAAAACCTACACATTAAGCCAATGCGCACTAAATCTAGGGTTGCGCACCTTTTCCTTTAGTGTGCCATCCCTTCGCACTTACACTTGTGTGCGTTGCTTACATTACATTGTTTCACTTTCAGTGTGCCATTCCTATGTACTTACACATGTACACACCAAAACATAAAACTGCACGCTGTATCATTTTATAACTGCGCGCAATCCTTTGGTGTGAGATTCTCGCACACTAACTTAATGCACGCTGCACCAAACGAAAGATCTTGTTACTTTAGCTCACCAGCTTATAAGTAAAGTACAATTACATTCATATGTACACTTGGGGTTCAACCTAGGGATATTACATCTCGAGTGGGTAACTCTTCTTTATCGGTGTCCCACCATCTAGTAGGAGTATCTTTCAAAGCGAGATGAGATTCTTTGTTCTTCTGCTGCTGTTTTTCACCGCACTAAAGAAATATTCTATACTGGAAGTCCCATCATACATGGGTGGATCCCGCAATTCAATCCCGATCCAACAAACAAATTTAACTATAACAAATCTTCTATATGATATCTCATGTCTTTTATTTTTCCACTCATTCAAAGATTCTTATTATTCACTATCAAAAGAATGAATGCTCATCCAACTTATTGATCCATGTACTATAGGGTTAATGTTGTCTTCTCTCTTCCCAAAGGTTAAGTGATAGATCTGATCCAACACATCCCTTTCCATAACATCCTCATCCGGTTCAATATACCTTGGCATTTTCTATGGATCTAAGGGTTGGACTACCCTAGCACCATCAGTCTCAAAGATCATGGTTTCTTTCTTGAAATCAATAACAATATATTTATCAAAGGCTAGTCAGTTCCCAACAATGTTGGATATGGATTCTTCTCATCCATAATATCTATGATTTCAAAATCAACGATGGTCTTCACACCAACCAAATCCACTTCTATATTCTCTAACCTGCTAATGGAAAAAAATCATGTACTGATTGGCCATTCACAATTGTATAGGGGAATACACTAGCTTTGGCTTTCCCATAACTTCCCATGATTTCCTAGGAAGAATTTTGACATCAAAACCGAGATATAACATCACATTATTGATATCATATCCATCCATCTGAACATCCGATCCAAAATCTTTTCTAATTCTCCTCCTCCTTACACTATGTGTTTGCCTTTTAGGAAGATTAACAACAACATATTTATCGTCATCCTCCTCAATTTCTATGAGCTTTTTAAGAGTGTTGTGCAACTTCCTAGTTAACTGCTTATCATCCAAAATATCAGAAAATAGTTGAAACTAGCGATAAACAAAATTCTTGTAATCACTGTAGGATTTCTCATCTATCCTTGTTTTGTAACTCTAGGGTAGTTTTACTAGTTACGAACCTCGTTCCTTCTGTCCTTCCATAATTTTAGGTGAAGAAGGTACATATATACTACGAATCATCTCAAAAACATCTTTGAAAAATCATTTCTACTACACAAGGTCAAATTTAGGTGCTCCTAGTCCTTCCTTCTAAAGCTTAGGAAGTCATATATTAGTGACATCTACACCAGTTCGAGCTCCTCATTTGGTAACAACATTAAGGTTCTGAATGGTTTCTCCATCATTCGATCTAATTTCTGAATTTATTAGGGTCACTGCTCATTATCTTGTTCTATCTTCCTATTTTGCAATCAATTTAGGGAATTCTTCCATATCATGAGTGTTGGTTCTGTAATAGGAACACCAAAGCCTCTGGGCAGAGGATAATCTTGAGCAAGATGCCGCACCTCACCATAGTTATAGCACATGACTAGTCTAATTTTTCCATTATCCCTACTGTCTTGTATCCACCACCTCCTCCACCTCTTCTACGACCTCCTTCTCCCTAAGGTTGAGAGTTGTCAACTACCCTGAATGTAGTTCTATCTATCCTGTTATCTAATGCATAGAGAGCCCCACATTTTTTAGTACTATGAGTAGAGGTACCACAAAAATCACGGTAGACTTTATTTAGAACTTAATAGTACTTTTGCAAAATAGGGTAGTGTCTAAGAGGATGCCCACATGTCTTGCAAATTTAACAGTATTCCCCATTTGCAAGCTCTAAGCATGAGGGAGACCATGATAAGGCACAATGTTATGAAATTCAGTAGCAATAGTAACTTGTGCAACTCCACCTACAAGTCATCCTAGAAACAGGTTTTGTGAAATCCCTCCCCATAATCATGGGCATTTAGGAGCATGATGCATTTCAATCTGACACCTAGTGCACCACACACATTCTCTACCAACCTTGGGTAAAGTCAATTTTTGTATCTTCTTTTTAAGTGCAACAATTCGATTCTATACTTGGGAAGACTTTGGGATTTTTGCATTTGCTACAGTCTTAGCATTGCTAGGGTATCCAATCATAGATTCAATTCTCATCGCTTGCTCCAAAGATTCTCTAGGAGTGGCATTCTTCTAATGCATCAAAGGAATCCAAGTCAAAGAAAGTATCCCTTTAATGAACCACTCCTTGTGATGGGTAACATGGATGTGTAATGTAAGCCTACCCATGAGATCTTGGGAATTCTAAGCATATTCTCACACTGAATCACCAACCATTTTCCTAAGTTATTTTAATTCTATTGTATCTTGTTTCTTAGACTAGGGAAATTGAAATTCGTAAAAATAATTTTTTCTTAACTTTTGGTAGACTGAGAGCCACACCCCTAGGTGAGCTGTCTACAAACTTCATGTACCATTGGAAAGCTCTTCCATTCAAATTTGTTTAAAGCTCTATTAGTTTAGATACATTTAGGATTCCCTTAGATCTCTATATGGCTTCACAGAGAAACCAATGCTATTATGCATCCTCTTCTCATTTACCATAGAACTTTGGTTATTTCATAGGGGATCCTCCCTTGAGTTCTTTCCATCCCACTAGGTGTAAAACCCACTAAAATAAAACCACTTGGACTTGGTTTTGTAATCAAATTTTGACTCAACAATATCGACACTAGATTGCTAATTCCTTGAGTTGTGTTGGGTTTCCTTGAAATACTACTATTACCACTTAATGGATTAGACAAAAGAAAATGTACGAAGGGATGGGATATTAAAGATACTTTATGACTAAGGGGCACATGAGGAGTGGTTGGATCTACTCTAGTTATGTTAGTTTTAAGTATGGCTTCTTCAAGCTGGGGGGAATTATTGCTCTTGAATTAGCCGATGTACATCTACAACAATGTCATCCAATTTATTAATGCACTTAGCCTTTACCGGATCTTCTAATTTGGGTTGTTCCATAACTTGCTCCAAGGTCAGCTCTATTTCGTTAGTAGGATTGTTGCATTTGTCTTTAACACTTCTCTATCCCTTTCTTCAAACTATGTCGATACTCCTTCACCCCAAATACCTCTCATTGGGATTCCTTCCATTGCTACTCCTTTCTCCCTTAACCATGAGTGAGCTAGCTCTCATTATCTTCTCAACTTCTACAACTCTTTCATCCTTCCTTCATTACTACCTTCATTGCCAATCCCCTACCGCAATTGGTCACTTCTCGTCCTTATCACATGCATATGATTTTTCCACCATCGATTAGTAATGATCAACGTCCTTTGAACCAACCCTCTCACTCATCTCTGATTTGTCCCCCATTCTACTATTTTCTTGCATTATTCAACTCTCCGAGACCATTCTATCCACTCCCTATAGTGCAAAGTAATTATTAGTAGAAGAGGGATTGTTGTTTGTAGCTGACTTCCACTATATTTCTTTATGCCTTGGTGTGTCCTTTGCACTGATCTTGATGCTCTATTATAATGGATTCTCATCCATCGATCTTTCTATAGCTTTCCCAAAAATGAACAACCAACAAAACAATTCTTATCAAAGATCCATGTTTATGGAAAATGCCTTCCATCAGGCCTTTGCTATTCTAAAATTAATTTTGCAATCCTCGAAACACGACTGCCTAGATTTACCTAATGTGTCCCATGGAGAGGATTTATTACATTCATTTAATGATTTACCTTTTGCAGAATCTGAGATATCCTCAGAATTGAACACCCCTGTATTGGATGATAATGGAGTTAGGGATAAAGCACTAAATCCCATTTACTATCCCTTGAAACAAGAACAAATTGAACTCATAGGATACCTCTCACAAACTTTTTTTTGAAGATACCAAGAGGCCATTAGATCTTGAAGATGATAATGTATCCCAAAATTATTTTGAAGATTTTCAAATGAATAAATCCTTGCCACATTATCCTCTATTGTCAGCCTCTTGCTTTGATTCCAAGAATGAAATACATAATGAGGATAGATCTCTGGAACTGGAACTAGCAGAGATTGAATGACAAGTTTAGGATATTCCAACATCATAGACATTTTTCCAATCCTTTCTGTTGGTTGTCATAAAATGTTCTTTGTAGGAATAGCCTACTAATAATCTCAAGTTTAGAGTTTAAGGATCACATAAAATAAGGTTACAGTGGTTACCATGGATCAAAGCAATTGAGATACACACTTAGATTTGGAACGATCCCTGGATTACAAGCATGTTTTTTCCCTAAAGAAACCAGGAGGATAGATCTCAGAAGAGAAGATTGAAAAAATGGTTGGTGACAACTTTTCCTTGAGTTAGGAAATTCCTTAATGTTTAACCCTGTTAATTTTTATACTTAGGCAAATGCTTTGCTTTGCACCTTCACATAAATAATAATTACGCAAGGTGGAATTTCCATACCTAGATACTGGAATGTCACCTAGGTGCATCTGGAAGGTAAAGCAATTGCCAAAAGTGGTGGTCGAGGAAACATTTCAAATGCAAGGATGGGATATGCATACTTTGTCCCCAAATACCAATCCATTGAAAATTTCAACATGGTTGGAAATGACGAGTTTGATATTGACTATGGAAGGCCTTAGAGATAAGTGTGTTGATTAATAATCATAAAGGTGTGCATAATTTACTGAGGATTTCAGATTATCAGAGAACTTCTTGTTGAATCTCAACCCAACTATAAATCCAGGACTACACAGACTAGATGCAAAGGGTTAAGCAAGGAATGTCGATACCAGTTGAAACTCAGCCAAGTATTGAAAGTTCTTTAGACAAACTGCTCACTCTTTAACTTTTTCATAGCCATGAGCCATTATCCCAAAAAGTGCATTAGCATTTGATCTCCTTACAATATATTCTTGCTGACAATTGGATTACATTGTTTTTCTTTGTCTAGATTTTTTCATGGATAGTTGTTTTCAATAGTACACAAGAGAGGTAGCCATTTTAAAATTGTGTTCATATTTGAGAATCCCTATCTCTATACGATTTTATAGCCCAGTTTCTACTTGAGTTATATTTCATGTTGTTTAAGCATAGCATGTATCTACTTTTATCAGATTTTAATTGTTTAGTCAAACTGATCATTTTCATAAGCTTTTCATCTCTCATAGTTGCAGCAGCTTACAGGAAAAGGCCCAAGGGAGTTATTCTTACTTCTATTGGGTTATGAATTTGAAGCAAAGATGATTTTGAATATAGATTAGAAAATGATGAGATGACGTGTAAGTGGCAGCACCATGATCTTTTCGAAATAACCAATTATTGATTATTTTTTGCATTTTAGCTAATGAGTACACCTGATGTTTTGAGGGATCCATTTGTACACATAAACAAATGATCTCGTGGAGGGTGAAGAGTCAAAATCTATGGGCTAAAAATATAAAGGGATCTTCTTTAATAAATAGGTGCAACAAACTATTAAATAAATTTCAATATGTGGTAGTCATCCCCCATTACAGTCATCCCCTATTAAGATTATAAAGGCTATTACTTCTCCTATCCACCAATTGCTAAAGCATATATCAAAATAAAGGTAAGGATTGGGAAAGGAAGTGCATTTAATAGAGGGGGCATGCTGATATCTTCTAGGAGACTATGAACACTTGTTGGTAGTGGAGCTAGCTCTGTGACATCGTGGCAACTCCTTCGTGGCGACTCCATTAGAGTTATGAATGCTCACTAACAATGGAGTGAGACTTGAGGGATAACATAATTACGCCTTCTGATTTTTTTTATATTTATCCCAAATATATTATACCATAAGATGAAGATTTCAACTTGGATCATTGATGTAATTGTAAGAGAATAAATCTCATTATTTTATGCTCTTGGCATAAAAGATGAGTTCATTGGCTGGTATGCAAGGGTAACTATTGAATCCCTTATCATAGAAGATTTGTTGGGACCACTACATATCAATTTTAGGTATTAGAGGGGTATGATAACATGAAAACATTGATGCTTTGTGATCAAATTTGATAGATATTTAGCAGAAACTCATGGCTTGGCCTAGTATGTCATCATTTGTTGAGGTTTCAACAAACTCCCAAATCTACTTACTCAAGGCCTTACTTTTGAAATTTTTTAATTAAACTTTTTAGTTATGATTTATTTTCTTTAGTTTTATTCTTCTAAGATTGATTGATGATAATTTTGTTGCTGACTAGATTTATTTGTTTTATTTGTAATAAGATGATTTTTTATCATAAATTTTTTAATAATGATTTATTTTCTTTAATTTTATTCTTCTAAATTTGATTGATGATAATTTGTTGTCGACTGTGTTAGCACTAGAAATCACCTTCAGACTGTAATGAGGATAAGCCCAGTACCCATCAGTTTATACAGTAAATGTAAATGAGTTTTAAGGGGGTCAAATGGATAAGACTCGAGATAATAACGTTCCAACTCAGAAAATCTAGGCTGGCATGCACAAGCAATTGAGGTCTTGTATTGAATTTAGTCAGTAAGTTGGAGTAAAGGTGAATAGGAGGAAGACTTTGGTGAAAAAGTGTAGAGGTCTGCTATGGACATCAGGTCTTCCAGCAGCCTGAGAAGGAAAAAACTCAAACACAAGATTCTCTTGAATTCAAATTTTCAAAGAAACTGAAAGACATTATAACAACACTATAATCAAACATTCATCATAATACAGTTACAACAATCCATATGAATCAGTCAATCATGAACTCTCTTAGTATCAGAGAAAAATAAAACTGAAGAAGAAAGCTAACTTAGATTAATCAATAAGTCTCAAAAACAAATACAAAACCAGAGAACCAATGTCCTTCATCAAAAGTTTACAATACAGGAGCACTGCTCAACCATTGACCTTTTCAAAATATCAAAACTGCCTATATATAAGAAGAACTGCTGCAACCATCAGGAGTGTGATTGGATTGTTGCATTCAAAGTTTTTCGTCTAGACCTTCTCTGTGAGACTGCGCATGCAGCTCTCTATCAGACGCGAGCTCAAATCTGCCAATCCTTTCTGGCTTTCCATTTATGTGCTAAGACGAGGTCTCAACCACCGTTCTCATTCTCAGTAACTGCCTTCATCGGGATCAGGACGAGGCCTGACCCCCATAATTGTTCTTAGATGGTGCCAATGACTTCTGCGAGTCAATTTTGATGCCTCGAGGCTATGCAGATCTTCTTTTGTGACCAATACAGGCACAACAGGTGGCGGGCCGATAGCGTATGCGTAGGGGTTACGTGGAGCGAAATGCTTGGCGCCAACTTGCATGGCACGACGAGTGAGCGAAATTCACGTGGAAGTGTTGATGTTTGGACAACATCGGGAAGACATTCTCTAAAGATAATAATTAATAATATAATTATTAATTGATTATTAACTATAGTATATAATAAGTAAATAATAATAACAAATAGTTATTGATTATTCAAGGGATGCATCCTTTCATGGATGGTCACCTTATGTTCCCTATATATGGAACACTCATCAATGTAATAATATATTGAATATCTCTTATATCTTATATGAAGAAAACCAACATGGTATCAGAGCGGGACTAGGCCTTACTCCCTCACGGGAGGGCCTAGGAAAACAACAATGATGAGCTCCAAATTTGCTTGATTAAACTCGATCCATCTTATCTCACGCGAATATCTGGGATCAATGAATCCAGTAAGGTCTCCTGCTCCAGCGATAACTAGATATATATGGCAAGGACGTTTTTTGGGCGCATGGTCATATCGTTCCATCCCCCTAACATGCAAATCTTTGACAGAATCATTGCGTAGGAAGTATGGAGGTTCCCACGAATCCTTGGACAAGTGAAGTCCCAGGAGGCGGGAAGGGAAGACAATGGAGTTCTCTCCGCCATGAGCGGTTTTGTTGTCTATAAAGAGTTGTCAACCAACACTGATGTCATGTTCACATGCATCGAATAGTGACGCATTGGCAACCTATATCACATAATTTGAGTTCATGTTACAGTTTGGTGACCATGAAGTTCGGCAAAATTTCAACATTGCTCGAGTGATTGATCAGGTTTGGACCACCTACCATTGCTTTAACCAACGACCGAGGGTATACACAGTTTTCAAGTTAAGCCGTAATTCTTCATGAATGGGGGTTCCTTTATTTTGTGCCCACGAACTCGTATGCTCTTGGTTTTGGTGATGTTGCCTCTAGATCATGTTGGAGATAACAAGAGTATGGGATATGATCTAATGCCCGCGTCCAAGTGATTGGTCAAAGAATCCAAGAAGATACTCTTGAGAGATCGTTGGAGGCCGAGAACACTTCTGATTTTTTGCACCCATGTGGAGTGGAATGTTTGATTCTTTGCACCCCATTCTATCATATTGATTATGGTTAAGGTCGAGTTTCCTTTCAAAATCAAGTTACCATTGGAGAAAAGGTCATGTATATAGTGTCAATGTAAATGTTTGGCGTCCACAGTGGGACGAGCACCAAGTGAGGAGGCCACTGTCATGACATAGTGATGCTATTGATATGTGCCTACTTACAGTTCAGGCTACAAAGGAATTCTATTTAGTCGTCAACACTAATGTTGTATATGAGTCTTGGGTTCAGAGACATTTTATAATTGACATGTTCGGTACCATGGTTGAAAGGATTCGAAGTGTTGTAAAAATATTCAAGCCTGTGAAATCACTCAAAGAATGTCCACCCTCATTAAGAGGGAGGTGTGGTGTTTTCTCTCCTCTAGCCGACTGAACCCCTTTGGACAAGAGTTTCCCTAATTAGTCATGTGAGGTGACTGAGGGAGTAATGCTCAGTTGGGCACAAGTATTGCGGAAGCCATGCGAGGTGGCTAGGTGTGAATAAGGCTATGGTTGTAGTCTTCCCTATGCCATGCAAGGTGGCTAGGTGTGAATAAGACTACTGGGAGAGGATAAACATCACAACATGGTAATGGAGACTATAGCAGTGGTTGTGTACCACTGGACAATAGTTGTGTAATACTATGACATGGAAAAAATTGTTTACTATTGGACGACATTGCAGTAGTCATGTGATACTGGTTGATTACAACATAGTCATAAATAATGTGGCGGATGATTTGAGCTACCGATGGCATGGTAGTAGCAGTATGCTACTAGTTGATTTCACGAGGAAAACTTGATATGTCTTGGGGGACATTGGTTCCATGAGGGAACCTCGATGTGTCCTAGAGATGTTTGAGGCAGGGATCAAGAGGGAGTACAACGTTCCTCACAACCCTCAACAAAATGGTGTTGCAGAGAGGAAGAATAGATCTATTCTTGAGACAGTCAAGGCAATGATTCGTGATCAACATTTACCTATGTTTCTATGGGAAGAAGCATCCATGACTATGATGTATGTTCAGAACAAAATTCCTTGAGAAACATGACTCCTGAGGAGGCCTTCACAAGAGTTAAAGCTTGAGGTTGGACACTTCAGGTTATTTGGGTGTTCAGTATACATATATGGGGTACAATGAGTCTTCAAAGGAATATCAGATCATCATCCTTGGTCAGAGATAGATTGAGTAAGAGACAGAAAGAGATGGTACCTTCCGAGAAAGAAAGATACCTTAGAGATATTTGTGTTATGCCACAACTATGAGCCACATCATTGATTCTAAAACTTCTTGTTATGAGGAGGCAACTAGTCATCCAGTATGGAGAGATGCCATGATAGAGGAGTATCAATCCATCATGAAGAATGATGTGTGGGATATTGTTCCGAGACCTGAGGGGAAGTTTGTAGTAACTTCTAAATGGATCTACAAGATCAAACACACAGTTGGCAGGAGCATCGAGAGGCACAAAACGAGATTTGTTACTAGAGAATTCTCTCAGGTGGAGGGAATAGATTATGAGGAGACATTTTCTCTTTTTGCTCGATACACTTCTATCTGGACGATTATTGCCCTCGCAACATCCATGGGTTGGAAACTACATCAGATGGATGTGAAGACAACCTTTCTCAATGGAGAGATTCAGGAAGAAATATACATCGAACAACCAGATGGTTTCGTCATACATGAGAAGGAGTCTCATGTGTGTAGGTTGAAGAAGGCCCTATATGGACTCAAGAAGGCACCTCAAGCTTGGTATGAAAGGATTGATGGACACCTGATGAGTTTGGGCTTCAGAAAAAGTGTTGTTGATCCCAACTTGTACTACAAGACTGTTAATAGTGAGGCCTTGATTCTGGTCCTCTACGTTGATGATTTATTCCTCACCGGTACATAGAGCCTTATTATTGAATGCAAGTATGCGTTGGCCTCTGAGTTCGAGATAAAGGACCTTGGTATGATTCACTACTTCTTACGACTAGTGGTGTGGCAGAGAACTGATGAGATCCTCCCAAGTCAGGGGAAGTACACAGTTGAGATATTGAAGAAGTTTGAGATACTAAACTTCAAGCCCGTGGCTATACCAATAATGATGAATCTAAAGAAACTAAGTGTGTCTTCTTCCGATTTTGATGAAATTGATCTAACTCTATACAAACAATTGATTGGATAATTGATGTATCTAGTTAACACTAGACCAAATATTTTCTATGCAGTGAGTGCACATAGCCAATTTATAAGTCAGTTGAGATAGACACATTAGATTGTTGTGAAACATGTGTTGAGCTACTTGCGAGGCACAGTTCGACATGGTTTGAGATATACTTCCAGTATTGATATGATATGGCAGGAATATATTGACTCTGATTGGGCAGGGAGCGCAGTGGACATAAAGAACACCTTCAAGTGTTGCTTCACTTTGGGATCTTCCATGGTTTCCTGGTGTAGCAGGAAACGAACTTTTGTGGCTTTGATCACAATAGAAGCATAATACATTGCATTAAGTATGACAGTCCGTGAAGCAGTGTGGCTTCACAAGCTCCGTGCAAATTTATTCGAAGATGTGATGGATTCCACCATTATTCATTATGGTAACTAAAGTTGTGTGAAGATCTATGATAATCCAGTGTTTCATGATAAATCGAACCACCTTGAGATCAAGTACCATTTCATCCAAGACATGGTGTAGAGGAAGGAAGTATTGGTGCAGTACCTTCCTACAAATGAGCAGGTTGTTGATGTTCTTACCAAACCATGATGAAGTTTAAGTACTTCTGTGACAGACTTGGCGTGGCAGAGAATGCCTCCCTCGCTGAGAGGGAGTGTTGATGTTTGCAACTTCTTGAGACATTCTCCAAATCGTATTCCTCTGTGACTGAGTTGATTTGATCTTTGATGACACTTATTCGAGAAGGGATAAGTGGGGCACTTATCCGAGAATGGATAAGTGTGGTTGGTCTTATAACCCAATGTCCCATGTGGAGAGCACATGAGGACATGTCAAGGGAGTTGAACCTTGATGTCATACACTATGGGAGTTGACCCTAGTGTTTCTAGAGGGTGTAGCCTCTAGAAGTCCACATGGAGTGCCATGTGTGACAAACTTTCTTCAGATCATACTCCTCTGTGAATTGAGTTGAGTTGATCTGTGATGACACTTATCTGAGAAGGGATAAGTGGAACACTTATTCGATAAGGAATAAGTGCAGTTCGAATTATAACCCAACATCCCATGTAGAGAGCACATGAGGACATGTCAAGGGAGTTGACCCTTGATGTCATACACTATGGTAGTTGACCCTAGTGTTTCTAGAGGGTGTAGCCTCTAGAAGTCCACATGGAGTGCCATGTGTGACAAAATTTCTCTAGATCGTACTCCTTTGTGAATTGAGTTGAGTTTATATGTGAGGACTCTTATTCGAGAAGGGATAAGTGCATTTTGGCCTATAGCCCAACATCCTAGAGGGAGTAGCCTCTAGAAGTGTTCCTAGAGGAGTAGCCTCTAGAAGTCCACATGGGAGTGCCACGTGTGACAAATCTTTTACTACTATGGTGGTTTTGTACCACTAGCAGAGACTGCGTGTCTCTGGACAGTAGTTGTGTAATACTATGGAAAGATACCTCCCTAGCTAAGAGGGAGTGTTGATGTTTCAACATCAGGCATAACTTCTCCTATATTGGGTTGCAGACCAAGGGAGATATGATACATTTATCACAAAGGTGCACTTGTGGTAAATGGGCCCAGACGTAGTCCTTCCTTGATCATGATAAGGAATAATATGGACTCGAGGTGCTTGAAGTGCTTTCCACGTGTCAGTTAGCATCAAGTCGACATTCACTCATAGGTGTGCGCCTGTGGTGAAAGATCCTGGTGTGGTCTTTGTCCTAGTCATTGTGATTTGACAAGGAATGATAAAGACTCAAGATGCTATATGCTATTACATGCATACCCAAGTGAGCCTAATCTTAGAGAGAGTTAATTGGTTCAGAGGGAGAGCCACAAAAGGAGTTTCTCCTTGGTTCAAGTGGGAGAGAGATGTCTCCCAAGATTGATAGACAAGTGTCATGAGTCTAGGGTGAAGTTTGTATACTTCAAAGACAAGAGTGGCATGTTGCAGAATGTCTCTCTCGTTGAGAGGGAGTGTTAATGTTTGGACAACATCGGGAAGACATTCTATAAAGATAATAATTAATAATATAATTATTAATTGATTATTAGCTATAGTATATAATAAGTAAATAATAATAACAAATAGCTATTGATTATTTAAGGGAAGAATCCTTTCATGGATGGTCACCTTATGTTCCCTATATATGGAACACTCATCATTGTAATAATATATCGAATATCTCTTATATCTTATATGAAGAAAACCAACAGGAAGGAAGCAGAGGATGCTGGAGCTTTTCAGACCCCAAAAATTTCATTTTTTCTGTGAAAATCACAGGCATAATGCCACATGATTTATACCATAATTCTCCTGAGGGTAAACCTTAGTTGTGCTTGATTCCTATGAAATAGGTTGCAAATTCTGGTGTTAACATTTGACTCCACAGGGGATGGCATGCCCCCTGCGAGATGCCAAGAACAAGTAGTTCCAATGCCTTAGCTGTTGAGCTATGGAGTCATGCTCTGAAACATCATACTGAAGAAAAACAGGCTGACAAGTGCACTATTCTAAAAATGAAAGCAAACACACTTGCTCCTGAGGGAGCTTATTTATGTACAAAACCTAAGTTAACTGACTTTTACAAAATGCTACGTGAAAGAAAACTTCCACCATAACCATTCAAACTGTTGGATAACTGAATCCTTTGCTTCACTGCAAATGATCCATAAAAGACAAGGAAAGTGTGACATCTGACTAATTTCATTCTTATGATCACCCATATTACCTTCAAATGTTGATAAAAAGATCAAGCCTGCATGCTCCAAAGCATTTGAAAAGTGTAACTTTATGTACTCATCGACGGGGTCATGAAACTGAAGGCAACACATGATTAACTTATGAAAGGTTACCTTCACTGTTTCAAAGCTGCTGATAGCTGGCTTGATGTCCTCTACAGGCACACTTGATTGACTGACAGCCACAGGCATCTGTGGGTCAAAAAGTTTCTTGTTGTGAATTGTAGTTACAAGTGGAAGAAGGTTGGACGTAGGAGGCTATTGATCCACTGATGACTGTTGATTTACTTTTGGTTGTGTATAAACGATCTCTTCACGTGCCTCAACTAAGGGCTTCTCTTGGTCAAAATCTTGGGTTGTGTCTTCTGTGACAAGGCCAACTTCTGCATCATCCTTACTGTCTTCATAGTGATCAAATATAAGGTCAGCTTGCTGCTCATCATCACTATAATATCCATCACAAATGGGTTTCCTTTCATGTCTATGATCAACCTTTAAAACAGTAATTTCATCAAGAATATAATTGTTAAAAATATCCATTTCAGAAAAAGTAGTAACTTTTGCTTCTAGTTGTTCATACACATGATTTTCATCAAGACATGGCTGCTCATGGATACCTGCGTCGAAGAAAAAATTATCCACAGTATTTTCTTCATAGGGACAGTAGGTAAAAACTACCTTACGTTCAAAGCTGAGATGATACTGACTTTGAATCCTGCCACAAGATGGAAGGTTCTTCTCTACTTCCTCAGCATCCATGAATAACTGTGATAAAGATGTAGATTTCCTTTCTCTCATGAGAAGGACAAGCTCTAAATGCTGAGCCATGACATAGTACACCATGGCAACATTCTCTGTGAATATGATCTCTATAGGCATACTATGATAAACACTGTAAACCCTCCTATTGAAGACATCCAAGGCTTCCTCTTCCCCTCTCCTCAAGGCATTAAAATCATCCCAATACTGATCAAGGGACTTGTTCTCACCCCACCACTTTAAAAAAACATTGTATAGCTCAACCCAAGAACCAATGGAGTCATCTCCCAAACCCTTAAACCATACAACAACATCTCCTAACAAGGATTTGGAAAACATCCTCATGGTAACATCCTCATAAACTATCTTAAACTGATCAATAAAATTCTTGAAAGCCTCCACATGCCTCTCAGCTGTAACATGATCCTCTCTAGAAAAATGAGGAAAGTACTTAAATAAATCAAGAGGATAAGGATGAAGATGATATGGAAGATTTAAAGGTTTAAACAACTTGTCTCTGATTCTAGTTTGAAAACTAGTGGGTTGAATATGAGGCTTAACACACTGATGGAAAGGATAAACAGTAACAACAGGATGTGATGAGATTTGAGGAGGCTATGGATCAGTTTCAATCTCCCTAGGGTTGCAAGGGTGATTGAGAGTTCAGGAGGGGTTTCAATATGAAATTCATCTTTATGAGTAGATTGAGCTGAGGATATAATATCAACATCTACAACAAAGGCAGAAAGTAGGCCTGCTTCTTCCAAGGATGGATATATAAAGGAAGGCTGGTGATCAATCGAATAAACAAAGAAAAATATGATCCTCTTTATATGTGAAGGGAAAAACAAAAATGATCTGATAAAGAAAAACAAAAGTTCATGAAGAAAGCTCATAAGATGATACCTAGTCATTCCCTTCATCTTTCTGTCAATAGGATCCTCCCCAGTGGAGTCTTTGATGTGGAGTCGTCAGATAGATGATTACAGTCAATTTTTGTATCCCTCTCTTGTGAACCATCAAGAGTTGGATCTATGTCGTTCTTCCCAGGGAGCTCTTCAATCTGCTCAAATCCGTTTTCGACAACGATGCCATTTATGTTAGCACTAAGAATCACCCTCAGACTATAATGAGGATAATCCCAGTAACCATCAGTTTATACAATAAATGTAAATGAGTTTTAAGGGGGTCAAATGGATAAGACTCAAGATAATAACGTTCCAACTCAGAAAATCTGGGCTGGCATGCACAAGCAATTGAGGTCTTGTATCAACTTCAGTCAGTAAGTTGGAGTAAAGGTGAATAGGAGGAAGACTTTGGTGAGAAAGTGTAGAGGTCTGTTATGGACATTAGGTCTTCCAGCAACCTAAGGAGGAAAAAACTCAAACACAAGATTCTCTTGAATTCAAATTTTCAAGGAAACTGAAAGACATTATAACAACACTATAATCAAACATTCATCTTAATATAGTTACACAATCCATGTGAATCAATCAATCAAAACTTTCTCAGTATCAGAGGCAAATAAGATGGAAGAAGAAATCTGACTTAGATTAATCAAGAAGTCTAAAAAACAAATACATAACCAGAGAATCAGTGTTCTTCATCAAAAGTTTACAATACGGGAGCACTGCTCAACCATCGACCTTTTCAAAATATCAAAACTACCTATATATAAGCAGAATTGTTGCAACCATCAGGAGTGTGATCAGATTGTTGCATTCAAAGTTTTCCGTCTCGACCTTCTCTGTGAGACTGTGCATGCAACTCTCTGTCAAACGCGAGTTCAAATCTGCCAATCCTTTCTGGCTTTCCATTTATGTGCTGAGACGAGGTCTCAACCACTGTTCTCATTCTTAGTAACTGCCTTCATCGGGATCAGGATGAGGCCTGACACCCATAACTGTTCTTAGACGGTGCCAACGACTTCTGCGAGTCAATTTTGATGCCTCGAGGTTATACAGATCTTCTTCTGTGACCAATACAAGCGCAACAGGTGGTGGGACGATAACGTATGCACAGGGGTGACATGGAACAAAATGCTTGGTGCCAACTTGCATGGCACAACGAGTGAGCAACAATCACGTGGAAGGAAGCGGAGGATGCTGGAGCTTTTTAGACCCCAAACATTTCATTTTTCATGTGAAAATCATGGGTAGATTGCCACAGGATTTATACCATAATGCTCCTGAGGGTAAACCTCAATTATGCTTGATTCCTATGAAATAGGTTGCAAATTCTCGTGTTAACAGACTGGATTTATTTGTAATAAGATGATTTTTTATCATTTTCATTCGCAATGCAGTTATGATATTTTGCCATAATTACATTTTCTAATTAATTTGCTTCATACACTGGTTGCCTTGCATTCATCATATTGTACATATCTTAGATTTTTCTTTTTCACCACTTAGATTTAATTGTCTATACCCTATTGAGACATATTTACAGTTTTGTCTAGAGTACATAAGTTGTTTCTCATTGCACGCCGACACGCGACTGAGTGTTCGACAAAAATGACAACTTTGCCAGGTGTCGGGTGTTAGATGCACAAGGAGCAATTTGACCTCTTTTATAAATTAAAACCATTCTTATGCATATGAATTATGCCACCTTCAATCAATTTCTTGATAGCCTACATAACTAATATCTAATATGAGCTAACAAAATTCAGTTTTGGATAAGCAATAATCTTCTATGCAGGGCTTGGATTTTTATTGAAAAAATCTTTTATGTGTAATTTTAGGGATTTTTGGATAAACAATAATCTTCTATGCAGGGCTTGGATTTTTATTGAATAAAGCATTTATGTGTAATTTTAAGGATTTTTATTAAAAAAAAAATTATGTGTAATTTTAGGTTTAGGCCATTTTAACATTTTGACTCTTGGAAAAGGTGGCTATTCATGGATTGTGAACTAATAGTTTTTGAATCCAATATCTAGAGGTATGAGATCACATGCTTATGATTTCCCGTCAAATCAAGCTGTTCATCCTTGTTTATGAAAGATATAGAGATGGCTTTGAGCAGGGCTATGTGACCATTTGTTGGAAAGCCTTGCTTGTCCTCTTCACATGCAAAAAAACTCTTCAATCAGTGGTAAGTTAGTAATTCAAGTTAAGTACTTTGCCACTCTTTACTTTAAAATAGTTGCATGTTCTAGTTAAATGGTACTTCATTGGTTCCATAATATTCAATGCTTTTATTTTTTGGTTATAATATTTTCATTGAATGGATAATTTTTGGTTTACCTTGTTTTTTAAAAGGAATAAATATCGTAAATAAAAGTGATTGATGAGTCAATTTGCATTTGTTGATAGTAGTCAGTGATGGTTGTGTCCATTATTGGTTGATAATGAAGTTATGATAGGTTTTCCCACTGTGGTAAAAGCTAATGAGTCAGCCTACATTTGCTGATAGCAACCACTGATGGTTGTCCCCATTGTTGGTTGACAATGAAGTTATGGTAGGTTTTCCCACCGTGGTAAAAGCTGATGGATGTCCCCACTGTTGGTTGACAACGAAGTTATGATAGGTTTTCCCTCTATGGTAAAAGCTGATGAGTCAACCCACATTTGTTGATAGTAGCCACTGATGGTTGTCCCCACTGTTGGTTGACAACAAAGTTTTGATAGGTTTTCCCTCTGTGGTAAAAGCTGATGAGTCAGCCCACATTTGTTGATAGTAGCCACTGATGGCCATCCCCACTGTTGGTTGACAATGAAGTTATGATAGGTTTTCCCACTGTGGTAAAAGTTGATGAGTCAGCTTGCATTTGTTTATAGCAGCCGGTGATGGCTATCCCCACTGTTAGTTGACAATGAAGTTATGATAGGTTTTCCCACTGTGGTAAAAGTTGACGAGTCAGCGTGCATTTGCTGATAGTAGCTAGTGATGACCGTCCCCACTATTGGTTGACAACAAAGTTATGATAGGTTTTCCCACTATGGTAAAAGCTGATGAATCAGTGCACATTCGCTGATATCAACAATTGATGGTTGTCCCCACTGTTGGTTGACAACGAAGTTATGATAGGTTTTCCCACTATGATAAAAGGTGATGAGTCAGCCCACATTTGCTGATAGCAACCTCTGATGGCTGTCCCCGCTGTTGGTTGACAACTAAATTATGATAGGTTTTCCCACTGGTAAAAGCTGATGAGTCAACCCGCATTTGCTCACTGTGGTAAAAGTTGACGAGTCAGCCTGCATTCGCTGATAGCAGCGAGTGATGGCTGTCCCCACTGTTGGTTGACAACGAAATTATGATAGGTTTTCCCATTGTTGTAAAAGCTGATGAGTCAGCCTAGATTTGTTGAGTGATGATTGTCCCCACCGTTGGTTGACATCGAAGTTATGATAGGTTTTCCCACTGTGGTAAAAGTTGATGAGTCAACCCACATTTACTGATAGCAACCAGTGATGATTGTCCCCACTGTTGATTGACAAACAAAGTTATGATAGGTTTTTGCACTCTGTTAAAAGCTAATGGATAGTTAAAAAAATTTTGTTCAAATTAACTACTGGAAAGTTTAAAAAACAATAATAAATTATTTTATGGGAAAATATTTTTAAAATATGTTCAGATGGTCATAATTTGGATTGCTCTGAATCACGAGGTCATATTTGAGATTGCTCTGAGATATATGGGGACAATTTAAAATAAGCTCCACTGGCATTGTTGAATGACCCCCACTGGCTTATATTTGCAAGTTTTTCGATGACTTGTGAATTCTCCGATGAATCCTATTTAAATATTCTCTACGGTCTCATCTTTGCAATGGTGACACTGATGCTTTCCTGAAGAGAATGTGGGTTTGTACATGGCTTTGGGCGTCATGATGCAAGAGCTAGGTTCTTTGTTTGAGCCATAAAAGGTACAATTCAATGGAAGTAATTGAAATAACATTTTGTTTTACTAAAGAGAGGGCAGTTGAGGCCAAGATGTGGGAAGTGAAATTGTCTATTACTTCCAAAAAGTAGGCCTCATTGGCTCATGTTTTGCAACCAAAGGATGCCGCACAAGCTGTAATATTTGGAGAGCAAAGAAAGTTGAAGAAATGTTGGCAATGGGTCTGTACTCAAACTCAGATTCAAACTCTTCTACAAATCGGGGTTTGAATGGCATCAAGGACGTGTGAGTCTTTAAAGTTGGGCGTTATAATTAAATGAGAACTTGATCATGAAAATAATTTCTATCAAACGAAGATTGAAGATTGATTTTCCACTGGGGGGACATCAAACAAACTTTGTAGTTGATATAAGATATGGGTGGAATCTTAATATTTTATGTAATTTATAGTTACACTCAGAATGCGATAATGATAATAATAATAATTTATTTTTAAAATCATAGTTAGATATTAAATTGATAGATGAGACCTCCTTGTTTATGGGGCAAGAGAGTCTAAAAATGAATGACTCAATTTTTAGTGCTCACAACTTTTACCTTAGACTTGGATGACTCATCAAGTTTTCATTACTAGAATTAGACATGGACAAAGAACATTCAATTTCCAACATCATTCTCTTTTCCATATGTAAACATCAATGAATACACACTCGTAGTTGTACTTATGGATTGTTGAAAGAACCTTAAACATAATTTCTGATGAAACATCTCTTTCCCTATTCCAAATAGAGTAGAGTTTAATTGGAACTTCTTCCTAAGGTGAATTCACAATAGAATGCAATGTGTAACATTTATGCTTATTAAATTTTATTAAATTGTGTTGTGAAAAAAAAATTAAGAAAATAATATCCAACATTAATTAATATATATACACATTATTGTAAATTCATCTTAATTTAAAATCTTTTAAGTATTAAAAGATTTTACATTTCAATTTCTTTTTTCTCAATCTAAATCTTTAATAATAAATGCAATATATATATTGATTATAATTAAGTCACTATAATGATGTTATTTGAATTTACTATTATTGACTTCATATTTTAAACTAATGTTCATATTTTAAACGGATTGGTTCATTTGTTAAAATGCTGATGTTATTTGAATTTACTATCATTGACTTCATATTTTAAACTAATGTTCATATTTTAAACGGATTGGTTCATTTGTTAAAATGCTGATTTTGTAAATGTTGTATAATTTGTATGATGTTGTAATGATTTAAATTTTTTATATTTTAAAATATTTGGTGGAATGTTTTTATTTAAAAAAAAATATTTTTAATATCTAATATTTTTAATTTATTTTATTTTATATAAAAAAAAATTCTTTAAAATTAAAAAAATCAAATAATAATTCTTGATTTTGAATAAAATTAAATAGAATTATTCTCTTAATTTATTTTTAATAAAATAAATTACTTTCCTTTGAAAATTCCTCTTTAAACGTTAATGGATGATTCTTAATTTAAAAATGATTAATGATGTCAAAATTTGCAAGTCTTTTTCTCCTCCCTTAAGGATCGGGTGTCAAATAACGTCCTCACGATATTTTGAAAAGTAATAAGGGGTTTTCCAATAATTTTTTAAATTTAAAAAAAAAATTAAAAATTAAAAAAATGTTAGTAAAGGAAAATCGTTTGGTTATTAATTTATTTGTGAGGAAAATTAAACTATTAAAATATTTATGAAAATAATATTTAAATTAAAATAAAAACAAAAGCTACAAAGTGACTAGTTCATTTATAGGTTCAAATCTACAGGGGGTAGGGTATGTATACCTTTGTAGACTTTACTAGTAAAATCGTTGGGTGGAGGAGGTCTTATACACCAATTTGGTGCCTGCTTGGCCGTGACCTTAAAAATAGATTATCATTATTATTATTATTATTATTATTATATGTGTTTTTATGAAAAAAATGTACTTCTTCATTTCATAAAGAAACACAAAGGTACATTTTGTAAATGCAAAACAACACTAACGATGAAATTTTGACTTCGGAATAGAACTAAAAAGAAAACAACCCAAGTACTAATGCCTTACTAAAGAGAGGACTAGGCACCTTCATTTCTTTCTTTTTTATTTGTCCTTTTTTTTTTAATTGTGACCCATCGCAACAT
The DNA here is from genome assembly GCA_009831015.1 of Picea engelmannii. Classification (NCBI taxonomy): domain Eukaryota; kingdom Viridiplantae; phylum Streptophyta; class Pinopsida; order Pinales; family Pinaceae; genus Picea; species Picea engelmannii. The sequence goes on along the minus strand of ML790320.1, from coordinate 115,410 downwards.
ATTTGTACCCCTTGGAGAAGGTTCTGAAGGGATTATCTAAAGTGTGGGATCTTGATTTCCTAGAGTTGATGGGATTTCCAAGTCCTCGTTAAAATTTGAGTTATCAGATTCACATTGTCTCTTCCTTCCACTTGTTGAGACTTCATTTGCATCTTCCATCCTAATGGGGGATACTCATATACTAGTTTTTTTCTCCATTCTCTAGGATAATAATTGAGTTGATCTGAAATGGACTTGAACAAATGAATGGTTGTAAGATGCAGTGCCTACAAATGTAATTCAATATTAATGAAGGTTAGATAAATTATTAAAGACAATGCAAATGTAAAAGTAAATGAGACAAAATAGAGAAAAACAAGAATTAAATAAAATATAAAATGAAACTAGAAGATAAAAGACTAAGGAATGGGAAATGAAAGGTCACGTTTGTTGGTCTTCCCATTACCCTAACTCTCCTCCCTATTTGTTCTTGTACTTTCACTTTCAAAGGGTCTTTTTGCCAAGGTGGGGCTATGCACAGAGAGCCATGAGCTACATTGCAACTAGAGATTGTCGAAATGAAAACTAGGCAACCATTCAAAGCTGGTTTTCCCATTTGAGTTTCCAGGGTAAAAGCTCAGTGTCAATTACGTGATTGATTTTATTTACAGTAAGAATTCTCTTATATGTGATTTCCATACTACTCTTATTTATGATTAATATGTTGTTTTGAGTGTGTCGATGGTGCTCATGAAGAATTCCCAATTGTAGTTATGTTGAGTTTACTCAAAATTTCGTTCCATGTGAGCAATTGAAGAATGCCAATAGTTTTTTAATTCCCACCATTCATCTTAATCTAGGATTTGTGATCAAATGTTGTCACGAAATTGTTGAGTATATTGTCATTGATGTCAAGAATGTTGCAATGATGGCAGTCATAATGAGGACTGGGTTTTGTTGACAAATTGAGAACTAATCTATATCAAAGCGAGCAGATAATTAAAATACATAAAGAAATCATGACCTTTGACCTACATGTGGAAGAAATCGTGGTCATTGATTGTAGACTATCAAAGTCTCTACAGTTGGAGCTAGAACTTGAGGAGGACTTCGATGAGTGACAATCATCTACGATCAATCGTGATTGTCATCTTCCCTCTGCGATGGATGGTTTAGATTCATCAGCGAAGTAATGTATAAAGCAATGGATTTGCAACAATCTGTACTGTTGAACCTCCTCCTCGATGGACGATTGGATCTTGTCGTCGAAGTGTTTGAGGTCTTGGAAATCCGACAGAACAAGAGCCGTTGGACCTATTGGAGCTATATAAGGAGAGATTTGGACCGTTAATCTGAGTTCCAACCATCATAGTGGAGTGTAGTGAAGGTACTTCGACAACGAAGAAATCTGAGGGATAACGAGAGTCATTGATTTTGGTTCATCTCCACCGTCCATTGGAGGCCATGGTTGGAGTGAAGTTGAGTTTTGACAACAAACTCCGAATGATTATGTGCCAGCTCCAAATCCACATCAGCTACCATGTCAGTACCACGATAGCTAAAAGGATGAGGCCAAGTGCCAATGTGACAAGTCAACAAGGTATACGAAGAAGGGCCAGAGGTAGTGATGACATCAGCATGAAGTCAATGCTACATCAACTACATGTCGGTTCCATGTGTAGCACAATGAATAATCCATGTGTCATCAAGTATAGATTCGTAGTAGATGTTGATCATCGTTCCTAGTCTGTTGAAGTGAATCACCATTGTTCATTGGAGATGCCTTGGTCGGAGTAGATTGTGATACACATACTCCGATGACAAGGACTATGAGAAAGCATGTGAGTCGTTGATCTGGGTAGCAGATCTTCGTAGTTCCTTGCAGAAGCAATGATCATAGTGGATTGTGAGTAGCGATACTCCGACAAAGAGCTACGAGGAGCAATATGGACCATTGGTCGACATGCAAACGAGATGCAATTGCAACCATAGATCTACGTGGGTCCCACCTAACTGGCTTATGAAAGGATTGAGGGATGAAAGATATTTTTCGTGCACATTGAGAGGGTGATGGGATCAGAGCCATTGATCTATCTCTTCAAGTATCGTTGGATCCGTCGTAGTATGTTCCATAGGAGTGAAGTTTACGAATAGGCTTTGATGAAGAGGACTCCAAGAACCAACGATAATTGTTGATGAAGGATCTGACTGTTGTCGAACTCCGAAGTAGTGTTGAGTGTTTTGGACTCCCTGTGGTCTTGATGAACATGATCACAAATTGACTGTGGAGATTGAATGGAGATCTATATATGACGATTATCGAGTGATGAGGTCCCAAGGGTTCGATATCCTAGTGGTTTCGACATGATGGATGTTAGATCAACGATTATGATCTATTCAAGAGACGATCGAATGGATCTTGTGCATCGAGAACATTATGTATATTTTTGGAGATTAGATCAACGTTTGAGATCTATTTGAAGACTTGATCGGATGGTGGCTGAGTGTTGAGGACCAGTGAGCTAATTTGTGTGCAACATAAGGGAACAAATATTGGATTTCATGAAGTGTTTTTCAAGGAAATGTCGAAGCCCGATTTAATGGAGAATAGGGGATTTGGAGCCGACCTCATGGACATATTATTTTGGAGTCAAACACACAATATATATAAGAATGAGGAAGAGCACTTTGATAGTGGGAAAGTAGGTGTTGTTTAGGGATCTAAAACAATGAGTGAAAGGAGCAACATTCATATCTCATGAACCACATGAAGAAGGAATGAAGATTGAAAGTTTTTGTGAGATGGTTTGCTGAGGAGTAAAGGTTGGTGCTTGAATTCATTGAGTTGGTGGTCAAGAGGATTTGTATCCTCATCTATTTATAGGTTGGTGCCTGGAATATGAGTTGGTTCTTATAAGAGGATTGGTGTCCCCATCTACTTGCAGGTTGGTGCATGAAATATGAGTTGGTGCTCATAAGAGGATTGGTGTCCTCATCTACTTGTAGGTTGGTTCCTATAGAGGATTGGTGTCCCCACAAAAAGTTGTTTATAAATGAATTGATATTTATTGGTGAAATATTTTCAAGTGGTTTTCTCCAAGTTTGGGTTTCCACTTCAACATCTATGTACTATGAATGTGTTGATTGATATCTGTAATTATGAAAAACATATTTATGTTATGATTGTCTGCAATTATAAATGGTAATATGTTTGAATCAGTTTAGAACATAAAGAGGTAAAATTGTTGGAATGTTGTATAGTACTGATTCACCCCCCCTGAGTACTACTGAATATTCCAATAGTTGGTATCAAAGAGAGGTTCCTTTAGCAATAGTCTAACCACTGGAAGGTAAATCCCAACAGTTTACATCGAAAAAAATGAGAGACTATCCTTAAGAAAATCTCCATACTTTGATGGAACATACTATACCTTCTGGAGCATTGGAATGAGAGTGTATCTGTAGTCACTAGGATACGATGTCTGGGAATCAGTCAATTATGAAACTCCATCAGATCCACTTTTTGATATAGGTGCAAAGATGCTCAGTGAAAATAAATCAAAAACCATGAATACAATTTTCGAAGGATTATCAAAATCAGAATTCACCAAAGTTATGCACTGCAAATGAACAAAGGAGATGTGGAATAAACTACAGAACACTTATGAAGGAGATGATAAAGTCAACCAGGAAAAAATACAAAATCATAGCAATCAATTTGAAATCCTAAAGATGGATGAAGAAGAAAACATTGCATCATATATTCTTCGAGTGGATGGAATTGTAAACATCATCAGAGGATTAGGTGAAATAGTTGATGAAAAATTTATTGTGCAAAAAGTGCTCAGGTCACTTCCTATGAGATTCAATCCTAAGATATCAACTCTTGAAGATAGAAAAGACTTGGAAAAATTAACAATGGATGAATTGCATGGAATTCTTATAGCTTATGATATGTGAATATGACAAGAAAAAATTTCTAAAAGAGAAGCAACATTCAAAGCCTCAAAGAAGACCAACAGAAAAATAGAAAAATCAAGTGATAGCTCTAATGATGATTCTGGTGCAGAGGAAGCCAACTTTGTAAGAAGGCTCCAAAGAGGAATTGGAAAACACAAAGGTAAGCTTCCTTTCAAATGTTTTAATTGTGGTGATGTAGGATACTTTTCTTCCAAATGTCCTCATAACAAGAACATGGACAACACAGATAAATATGATTTTAACTCTAATGAAAGAAGAAAGAATAAACTCAAAAGAACAATTACTTCTAGAAACAAAAGAAGAATCTTTATTCCAAAGAGAACAACTACTCATATTTTGAAAGTGATGAAGAGATTGAAGAATATTTTATATTCATGGCCCTAGAAACATATTCCAATGAAGATGAGGACAATAACAACAACCCGTAAATTGGAGAAAACGATGCAGTGGATGTTGATCTTGAATGAGAATTAATTTGTGCTCTAGATGAAATAAAAAGGCTTAGGAGAAAGAATAGATAGTTGAAGGAAGAATTGTCACACAACTCTAATCTGGCATCTCAATTGGAAGAACAAAAGAAAATTGAAGAGGAAATAAAAGGTCAGCTGCAGAACAAAGAAGAAGATTGTGAAAAACTTGAAAAGAAAAATGTTGCCCTAGAGAGGAAATTGATGCAATTATAGTCTAAAATTCGAAAGAAGTTCCAGGATGTTATACAATATGCTCAATAACCAAATATCACCATTCGACAAAACTAGACTTGGTTACAATCCCAACGCCACATTACATAAAACCAAGGAAGAAACCAAGAGTTATGCTGCGGCCTTGAAAAATCCCATCGAACATGATGAGAACACCAATGAAGAAAACCATGACCAAAAGGAGCATGTTGTCCTTGACATGAATGAATTTAGAAAGTTTATGACACCAAGAAGACCTATCGTGAACATGTATGAATATCTCTTTCTTGGTAATTGTTTTTCATGCAACAATTTTGGGCACAAGGAAATAGACTAAATAGCATATTCAGGGAATGATCAAAGAAGAAATGGAGGTATGTACAATGCTCCAAGAGATAATCATGTGAACAACAAATTCAAAAATCTTGTTGACAACAGAAACATATATTTATTTTCTCCACTGCTTCACTATGATCTTGATTGTTATAAATGCAACAATTTTGGCCATAAAGCTCAGGATTTCAAAAGTTGGATACATGCCCCCATGGAAAAACATACTACTGTCAGCAATACCACCAAAGTATGGAGGAAGAAACAAGAGAAGGGTTCTTAGGAAGAGTGTGATTTACCAATTCATGCTCAAGACAAAGAAATCTATTGGTACATAGACAGTGGATGCTCAAAACATATGATTGGTGATCAAAACAAATTACTTAAGCTAAAGAAGGAGAATGGAGGAAGTGTTTCATTTGGAGATAATAAATTTGCCAAGATGTTCGACAACACAGGTATTCCAATAGAGGATGAACACCTTCAGTGATCCAGATTTTATGAGAAGAACAAAATGAATACAAATTATTAAAATATACTTAACACAAAATAATAGAGATACAATAAAATTGGTTTTCTGTTCAATAAGGAAATAAGATGAAACTGTAAAATGCAGTGGAAAACAGGCTTGATGGAATGGTGGCGACTTATCTATGAGAAGAGATGTGACGACTATGCTCATTCGCAAGAAGATAATTACAATGAGGCTCTGAAGACATTTTTACAATAAGCATGAATTCTAAAACCATAGACATCCAAAAACCTAACACTAGGAGATGAAGCACCAAAAGTCATGTGGGCCCCGTTGGGGTAAGCTAGTACATCAACTTCCAGAGGTCGTAACTTTTGCATACGATCTTCGTTTTAGGCGCATGATAACCCATTGGAAAGGTCTATATGAGGAATACACATGTGTCCATCATAATCTAACTCCATCCACAATATAGTTGTGGTGAGCCCTAAAAACGTTGTTTAGGGACTCAAAACGGCCCCAAAAGTTAGGGACAAAAAATTAGGAAAAAAATGCCAAACTGGAAAAATGACAAAATGAACCAGTTGGAATAGGTGGGAGGCCATCGAAATCCATATATATCAATCCTCCCCCCTTATGAAGCAATGGTCTCCATTGCGTTGAGTTTCCCCATCAAAGGAGGAAATTTCTGTTGAATTTGGCCCCGAGTGAGCCACTTGCCTTGGTGTAGGAGATGCCCTACTTTGACAACTCGATAAAGTTGGATCCTTTGCTATTGAGTGCCCTTGATCTCTGTGTCCAAAATATGATCACTGGATTCATGTTACATGTAGTCAAGGTTGAGCTCTGTTGGTTTCAACTTCTCTGTTATCTCCAAGGTGTCCAATAATGGTGGGAAATATGGCCGAAGGAGAGCCACGTTGAATACTGGGTGTAGGCCAAGGAAAGGGGGAGTGTCGAACTCAAAATAATTGTCACCCAAAACCTTGGTGATGGTGTACGACCCATAACAAAGTGGGTGAAGCTTTCGATGGGGTCTTTTCAGGCGTTCTTTCTACAAGTGCAACCAAACTTTGTCGCCCACCTGATACTTATGTGGCACTCGGTGTTGATCGTGGCACTGTTTGTACTTGGAATTGGACTTTTGTAAAATATCTTGAGCATGTTGGAGGATGTGCTGGATATTCTCAATGAACTGGGTGGATTTTTCAGCTTCCGGTGGAGCAGGGGATGAGTCGACCGAGGTGGTCGCCATGGATAGTGCAACATCCATGGGGCCCAATGGTTGGAATACCAACCCCACCTGAAAGGGACTGTGGCCAGTTGAGCTATGCAGGGCTCGGTTGTAGCTATGTTGGACATAAGGAATAATCTCATCCCATGTGCGGGGGTTATTGGAATTTTACATGCGCAAGATATGTACGATCATCCGATTGACGACCTTAGTTTGGCCATTTGTCTGGGGGTGGAAGGCAGTGGATTTTGTGAGCTTGGTACTCAACAGTGACCAAAGTCTCGACTAGAATGTGCTGAGGAAACGACTATCCTGATATGAGAAAATGGTTTGTTGGATCCAAAAATGTACCCATACTCGTTCAAAGAAAATATTGGTAGTGGCCTCTATTGTGATGTTTTTCTTGCAGGCAGCCAAAATCCCCATCTTGGAAAAGAGATCAACAACCACAAAAAAATAGTCATTTCCCCTGTTAGTGGACGGGAGGCCCAACATGTAGTCCATTGAGATGGATTTCCACGGCCTGTTAGGAATAAGCATAGGGGTGTACATGCCATGTTTCTTAGTGGTCGGTTTGGAAATAACGCAGGTGGTTCAAGATTTGATATACTTGTCGACATCTTGTCGAAGTTTTGGCTAGTAGAAATGTTTTTTCAACACTTCCATTGTCTTTTCGACGCCAAAATGTCCTGCTACCTGACTGTAGTGAACTTCCCAAATCAGCTTCGTGCGCTCACTTGATGGAATGTAGAGATGGCCCAGACGACACAACAACCCATCCTGGAGATGAAAATTATCGACCAATGAGTTTGAGCCCAACATATGGTAGGTGGTGGAGAAGTCAAGGTCTGTCTCATAGAGGTGGGGCCATCTAGAGGTATCATGGTCGCAAGAGTCTAGCACCGTGGTGAGTGCCCCGACTGGAGTTCGCTTGAGGCAATCAACAACTTGGTTGGTACTTCATTTTTTATACTTGATGTTTAGGTGGAACTACTGTAAGTATGTGGACCACTTCTGATGGCGGTTATTCTACAATTTTCCTTGGGTCTACATGAACTGTAGTGGCTTGTGATCAGTATGGATGCTTGTCTCCTTCCCAAGAATGTAATGTCTCCACTAGTGACAGACTTGCACAATGGATTACATTTCTTTGTCATAAGTAGGGTACTTACGGACAACATCTGATAGTGTTTCACTATGATATGCCATGGGGTGGCCGTGTTGAGTGAGAACAACACCCACAACATAGTTTGAAGCATCTGTCTTGATCTCAAAGGGATGTTGCAGGTCCAATAATGAAAGTACTGGAGATGAGGAAAATCACTGCTTCAAATCATCAAAGGCTTGTTGTTGGGACAATCCCCACACAAAGTTTTCCTTACTGCCACCCCTATTTACTTGGATGAGGGCCCATGTGATATGAGAGAATCCCAACACGAACTTGTGATAGAAATTGGAGAGGCCCAAGAAGCTCCAAAACTCAGTGAGTGTGGTTGGGGCTGGTTAGCCACGGATGACCTGGATATTGGCTGGATCCACATGCACACCATGATGATCAACAATGTATCCTAAGTAATGGATCTTGTCCATGCCGAAGGAGAATTTTTCCAAGTTTTCATATAGTTTGTGCTGCCGCAGGGTGTGCAGAACCCACTGAATATGATGCAAGTGTTCCGCCCAAGTCTTTTTGTAAATGAGGATGTCATCTAGATACACCAATACAAAATTATTGGTGAAAGTTCACAGGATATCGTCCATCATCCTTATAAAATTTGTTGGAGCATTTGTCAAACCAAAGGGCATAAAAAATACCTTCTTTTGACTTGAAGGCGATCTTCCATACATCTCTCTATAATATTGGGACTTGGTGGTAGCCAGACTTCAGATCAATCTTACTAAAGTATTTATCCCTCGTGAGCTGATCAAGGAGGTCGTCGATTCAAGGAATCAGGTACCTATTCCAGAATGTGATTTTATTGAGGGCCTAATAATCAATGCAGAGTCGCTAAGTCCCATATTTCTTCTCCACCAGTACGATTAGGCTCCCACAAGAAGACGATTTGGGAGAGATGTGACCATTGTGGAGTAGTTATTGGATCTTCCTCTTGATCTCCTCATTTTCTACCAAAGAGCAGTGCTATACTGGCCCATTGAGTAGCGACACGCCTCTAGTCAGATCGATGGGATGCTTGACCTAGCTGTTGAGAGGTACCCTGGTAGGAGAGGAGAAGATATCTAAGTATTCTTCCACGACCTTATCCACTTGCTTCTGTTGTGTGGAGATATCTATCGCAGAGGCCCTAGATGTGGTTGTGATCTTTCGCTCACTCTAAGAGCGAATCATGAAGAATACAAATTTTCTAGACTGAGAAATGACCTTCCTGTATTGCTTGGCAGAGATCAAGGAAATAGCACTAGGTGGGACTTCCTTGGGTATCCTATACAATTTCATGTTCAAAGTGATAATAAAACTATGAGGCTTAGACTCATATACAACATGATGTTTCCATAAATAAGGTTGGTCCAAAATAACATTACAAACTTTGACAGGGGCAACATCACACAATATCTCATCTTTGAAGGGCTTGATGTCGTACAACCGTCGATATTGTTGGCTGATGCGAAGATCGCTTCCTTGGAAGAGCCATCCAATGGTGTAGGGATGTAGGTGCGACGTTGTCGACATGGCCAGCCACTTGATGACCTCTACTGAGATGAGGTTCTTATGTATACCACTATCAACGATGAAGTGCAGTGGGGTGATTTTTACCCACATCTGTGAATGGAAAAGGCGTTGGCCTTCTTCTGGCTTGTTTGACTCACCAGGGTGGAGCTTGGTGGTAGAAACGGTGGCACTGGGTTCCACATCAATGATCCATCTTCCCCTTTCTAGTTTTGACTCAGAGTCAAAAACCACATGTGATTCGGAGGCTTTCACTTTGGCCACCAGCGACTACTTTGAGAAACAATCAACAATGTTATGCCAAGGACTCTTATGGAAGTCACACCACTTCCTAGTATCTTTCTTTGTCTTTCCAGTGTCCTTATTTTCTTGCGGCTTGGACTAGTTGTCTTGGTACTGTCCATATTTTATCTATTCTTTGTTCTGTGGGTTTGGGCCACCCTTTCTTGGCTTTTTTTGTGAGGGGTTCCCAGGCCCAAATTGTTGTGTCTTTTGTTTGAGTTTCTGCTCGATTTTGAAAACATATCAATAGGTCGTGCCCAAGGACGATATGTCTATAAATTCCATTTCAGTCTGGATGTATCTATGCAGAGCACTGCGATACTTGAGCACCATGTGTCACTTTGAATATTTGATACCCAGCTTGGTGCGCAAGGTATGGAAGATATTTGTGAACACTAGCACTGCTTGGTCTCTTTCTTCTCGCAGTGTGGTCCATTTGGTATACAAGTCATCATAACTTTCGATAGGGTAGTATTGTTCCTTAATGACATCCCTGAAGGATTCCCAGGTGGCCGCGACTGTAAATAATGAGGGTTCCTTTCTTTCCTTTTTCTCACAGAAAGTTTCCGACCAATATTTGTCATGGGGAACGACTTTGAGGAGAGCAAAAGTAATATTTTCTCTATTCGAAAAGTTATGGATAGAGAAATACCCTTCTAGTATATTCAACCACTTGTCTATAGCATCTGCATCTATATGGCCTTGAAATATAGGAATATCAAAGTTCATTTGTACCTTGAAATGGGTGATGCCTCTTCTCAAGGAGGATGTGTCACCTATTGGTAACCGCTGAAGGATTTGCGCGAAACTATCCATCATCTCGTTCCTCTGTTGCGTGAGGGATTCCTCAAGAAACATTTTGAAAGGATCTCATGTCCCACCATCTTTCCTTTCTCCTTCCATGAGAGGTCGCTTGGGCGTGCGAGATCTTTTTTCCTCAAGAGAAACAAGCTCGAGACCCAATTCTTTATACCCTGACCTCGTTGGGGACATGCATTAAGATGACAAGGAGTAGATCGTGATGATACCACTGATCCATATTTTATGAGTAGAACGAAATGAATACAAATTAATAAAATATTCTTAATAAAAAATATTAGAGATACAACAAAAATGGTTTTCTATTCAATAAGGAAATAAGTTGAAACTGTAAAATGCAGCGGAAAAAAAGCTTGTTAGAATGGTGGGAGCTTATCTCTGAGAAGAGATGTGACGGTTGTGCTCATTTGCAAGAAGATAATTACAATGAGGATCTAAAGGCCTTTTTACAATAACCATGAATGCCAAAACCATAGACATCCAAAAACCTAAGCCTAGGAGATGAAGTGCCAAAAGTCACGTGGGCCCCATTGGCATAAGATAGTACATCAACTTCTTAGGATCATAATGTTTGGATACGATATCCGTTTTAGGTGCACGATAGCCCGTTGGAAAGGTCTATCTGATGAATACACATATTTTTGTTAAAATATGACTTTGTATGCAATTTGATTGTGGCAAGCCCTAAAAACGTTGTTTAGGGCCTCAAAACGGCCCCAGAAGTGAGGGACCCAAAAATAGGAAAAAAATTCCAAACTAGAAAACTTCCAAAATGAACCAGTTTGAATAGGTGGGAGACCACTAAAATTCATATGGATCAATCATCCCCCATTAGGAAGAAATGGTCTCCATTGCGTTGAGTTCTCCCATCAGATGAGGAAATTTCTGTTGAATTTGGCCCCGGGTGAGCCACTTGCCTTGGTGCAGGAGCTGCCCTACTTTGACAACTCGATAAAGTTGGATCCTTTGTTGTCGAGTGCCCTTGATCTATGTGTCCACAATATGATCACTAGATGCCTTTTTCATGTAGTCAGGGTTGATCTTTGTTGGTGTCAACTTCTCTGTTATCTCTGAGGTGTCCAATAATGGTGGAAAATATGGTCGAAGGAGAGCCACATTGAATACTAGGTGTAGGCCAAGGAAAGGGGGAATGTTCAGCTCAAAATAATTGTCACCCACAACCTTGGTGATGGTGTACGACCCATAACGAAGTCGGAGAAGCTTCTGATGGGGTCCTGATAGTTGTTCTTTCTACAAGTGAAACCAAACTTTGTCGCCCACCTGAAACTTATGTAGCACCCAATGTTGATCATGGCACTACTTGTACTTGGCATTGGACTTCTGTAAAATATCCTGAACCTATTGGAAGATGTGATGGATCCACTCAATGAATGTGGTGGCTTTGTCAGCTTCTAGTGGAGCAGGGGATGAGTCGATCGAGGTGGTCACCACGGGTAGTGCAACATCTATGGGGCCCAATGGTTGGAATCCCAACCCCATCTGAAAGGGGTTGTGGCCAGTTGAGCTATGCAGGGCTTGGTTGTAGCCATGCTGGACATAAGGAAGACTCTTATACCAAGTGCGTGGGTGCTTGGAATTTTACATGCATAGGATATGTACGATCATTCAATTGACGACCTTAGTTTGGCTATCTGTTTGGGGGTGGAAGGCAGTGGATTTGGTGAACTTGGTATCCAGCAGTGACTAGAGGCTTGACTAGAATGTGTTGAGGAACTGACTATATCGATATGATACAATGGTTTGTGGGATCCCAAAATGTACCCATACTCGTTCAAAGAAGAGCTTGGCAGTGGCCTCTGCTATGATTCTCTTCTTGTAGACGACCATAATCTCCATCTTAGAAAAGAGATGAACAACCAAAAAAACGCAGTAATTTCCCTTCTTGGTGGATGGGAGGCCCGACATGTAGTCCATTGAGATGGATTCCCATGGCCTTTCAAGAGTAAGAAGAGGGGTGTACATGCCCTATTTCTTAGTGGTAGGTTTGGCAATAGCATAGGCGGTGCATGATCTAATATACTTGTCGACATCCTGTCGAAGTTTTGACCAGTAGAAATGTTTCTGCAACACTATCACTGTCTTTTCGATGCCAAAGTGTCCTACTACCCGACTATAGTGATATTCCCAAATTAGCTTCATGTGCTCACTTGATGGAACACAAAGATGGCCAAGATGACACAACAACCTGTCCTAAAGATGGAAATTAACGACCACTGAGTTTTCACCCAACATTTGGTAGGTGGTGGAGAAGTCAGGGTTTGTCTTATGGCCATCCAAAGGTCTCGTGGCCACACAACTCTATTACCGTGGTGAGTTTCACAACTGGAGGTTGGCTGAGGAAATCAACAACTCGGTTGGTACTTCCTATTTTATACTTGATCAAAACAACTTGGTTGGAAATCAATAACTCAGTTGGAAACTAAAGGGCATGACCAACCATTCAAACAGACCTTCTTTTGACTTGAAGGAAGTACTCCATACATTTGTCTGTTCTATTGGTACCTAGTGGTAGCCAGACTTCAGATCAATCTTACTGAAGTATTTGGCCCCCGTGAGATGATCAAGGAGGTCGTCGATTTGGGGAATCGGGTATTGGTTCCAGACTATGATTTTATTCAAAGCCCGGTAATCAATGCAGAGTCATCAGGTCCTGTATTTCTTCTGCACCATCATGATTGTGCTCCCACAACGTGATGAGATGGGACGGATGTCCCCCTTGTGGAGCAGTTCTTGGATTTGCCTCTTGATCTCCTCGTTTTCTACTAGAGAGCGGTGGTATACTGACCCATTGGGTAGTGGCCTGCATGGGGTCAGATCGATGGGATGCTTGACCTAGCAGTGCATAGGTACCCTTGTAGGAGAGGAGACAATATCTGAGTATTCTTCCACAACCTTATCCACTTGCAACTATTGTTTGGAGAGATCAACCGCAGAGGCCCTAGATGTGGCTGTGATCTTTTTCTCACTATGAGAGATAATCACGAAGAAGACAAATTTCCCAGTCTGAGAAATGACCTTCATGCATTTCTTGACATAGATCAAGGAAATAGCACTAGGTGGGACTGCCTCAGGTATCCTGTACAATTTCCTATTCGGGGACATGCACAAAGAAAAATAAATGAAGAGTAGACAACTCTAATACCACTGAACCGGATTTAGGAGTAGAACGAACTGATTAATAGACTGAATACAATAAACAAAGAGATAGGAAAAACACCACAAATATCCAGTGAACAATATTTTCTATTAAATAATGAAATAGGTTGAAACTGTAAAACTGCAGAACTGAAACTTGCTCGAATGGTGGTAGCTATCTCTGAGAAGAGATGTGGCTGCTATGCACATCCATATGAGAATAATGGATTACAATGAGGCTCCATATGCCCTTTTCATATTACTCATGAATTCCAAAACCCTAGACATCCAAAAACCTAACACTAGAAGGTGAAACGCCAAAAGTCATGTGGGCCCTATGGGTAAGTTGGTGTAATTTGGTACCTCAACTTCCTAGGGTCATAAATTTTTCATAAGACCTCTATTTTAGGTGCATGATAGCTCGTTGGAAAGGTCTTTCAGATAAATACACATTCCATCGTCAGAATCTAACTCCATCTATAGTCTGACTATGGAGAGCCAAAAAAACAATGTTTAGGGCCCCAAAACAGCCCTGAAAGTACAACAAGATGTGCTGACATGAAAACATACAAAATAAGCCAGTTGGATTAGGCGAGAGGCCACCCATATCCACCTGGAGAATGTGTGAGGCTTCAGACAACCCCAGAAGTGTAGAACTCACAATTATAAAGTAGTACATAAAGACGTGCTAAACAAAAACGGATATGAGGAGTCGATTGGAATAGGTGGGTGGCCACCAATATCCACTTGGATCATTACTACATGGTGGTGGGATACACACCGCTAACCTTATAGAGAATGGGTAACCATGGAAGCAAATATGCGTGAACAATTCATAATTAGGGAAGTTGTACCTCAAATCACATATCCTTGTGTTTTAACATAAAACCAAATTTTCATAACAATTAGATCTCCTTAAGACTTAGGGTCATATTCTTAGTTTTGAAAATTTTCAATAAAATCCAATTTATTTAGTTTTATTGTTTTAGGAATAAAAACTATTTTATGTAACTTTATTACATTAGATTAGTTTATTTTTCTTCAAATAAATTAAAAAAATTTAAACCAAAACCTTTGTTAAAATAGTATTTTCATTTTAAATAGTTTAGATCTATCATATAACTTGTGT
>ML790320.1:85521-100563 GCA_009831015.1 Picea engelmannii | reverse complement strand
CCCCCCCCCCATATTCTCGATGTTTAACTAAAGGGGAGGGGGCTGAAAAACTTTACCCAAAGGTTAAGCTTTGCAACGTGGTGTCCATCCATCAATTTCGCCCCCCCCGGGGGGTATGTGGTTAATTTAACCACATACACCCCCCTCCCCTGAAATTAACACAAGGTATACACATGTCCAATCATGACGACAACTGGAGAAAAGGTAAATAATCATTTTATTCATTTTAAAATTAATATTTCTCTAATTAAACAATGACATGTATCTTTTTTCAATAAAAGGGGGTAAAGGTCCAATTATCATTTCATTTTAAATTTTCAAAGGATTTGAGCGTCAAGTTTGTTGTTCCTACAAAGTTTGCCATCATCATACTAGTATGATACCAGATCCAATCCATGTCCTCCATGGGTAAATCTGAATCCTCTTTATTCTTTAATCATCGTTTAAAAATTCAATCTTCTCAAATCTCAAAGACCAGTAAAAATATGAATGTTGTAGAGGAAGACCAAGTCGATAAAGATAAAGAAATTTTCGACCATGTCTTTTCTTTCGACTCCTCTGAGATATATCAACAAGAAAAATAAAACTTTTCCAATATGGTTGACCATTACCATGCATGGGGATCTAACCTTGCAAAAAAAATAATACCCCAGGTCTATCAATTCCCAAAATTTGTGGTTTGGTGTGCCGAAAATTATGTCCCCTCAAAAGAAACTATAATTTCCACTTCTCGGTTTTTTCTTATCAAGATAACCCCTCAATCTATTTATGAAATGTTGAGGTGGCCATTGAATCCAGATAGTGAGCCATTAAATGAGATTATAGAATCCATGTGTTTCATAGAGCTTAAACCCGAGCAGAGGGTTACCCTGCTACATTCATATATGTGCAAAAACATCAACATGCCTAATGATAATATTGTCATCCAATATGAATTATTTCTTGAGAACTCTCGAAAGATTATTTCCGTGATTTCTATGATTTTGGGGGAAAATGATGATTTAATTGTAGATGAGTTTGGTCTGGGTATCATGGCTTCTATATGTCCAATTACGACCAATCCCATTACCAAATTTAATTTTCCCCAATTTCTATCATACCAAATTCATTATCAGCTCTCTGAATTCGAATCCTTTGAAGCTTTAGATATTAGTCATATTTGGTTCATCTCTTCCTATTTTCATAAGATTTCCATTTTTTACATCTAGGGTTAAAAATTAAACATGACCATGGTAACCCTAATTCAGTCATTAACTGGACTCATTTAATTAATAAGAAACCTCTAAATGTTGTATTTCCTCACTATATTAACCAGTTTGTGTCTAAAGTCTACCAAATCATATTCAACAAAAACCCCCCTAGAATCTTTCCCAAGTGTAAAAAGCTCTTACAGTTGAGTCTAGACACAAGAGTAGGAGATTCATATATTTTTCAGTATTACACTGAAATAAGGATTTATGGTTTCCAACTTCATCCTTTCTTGTTACCTATTTTCTTAACTCCTAGTATTTTTTCTCTTGAATATATTAGGAAAAGGTTAAACACAGATGAAGTTCATTTTGTGCCAAAGAAACATAAGGTGAATTTCAAATTGAAAAATGAGGTAGGTCCTTTCATTGTTAATACCAAGGCAGCACTGAAGGTTATAGGAAAGCTTCTTTCAACAAGGGGAACCATGGAATTATGACCCTCATGGTGTAATATCTTCGAAAAATACCTCACATGTGAAAGCTCCTTATCTACACGAACAAAAAGTTGAACTGGAGTTGTTGGAAAATCAAGATAGTTGGCAAGATATGAAAAATATTCTACAAATTCATGGTAAGTCATCATACCAACTTGCTAAGTCTCCATTTATGCAAACACCACAACAATTCGACAAGATGTATAAAATGAGGATTCTAGAGTCAACTTCAAAGGATTCAGAGATAGAAGAAGGTGGATCATTTAAAAGGAGAAAATTGGATACATTGGATGAAGAAGAAGCTCAGGATTTACAGAAAGAAATAACACCAATTGATAGAGTTTGACAATAGAAGTATCAACTTCAGCAAAATTCAAAAGTCCATGAGAGAAAAGTGAAACGGAATCATTGACTACAAATCAACCCATTGATTATGTAAATCAATTTATGGAAATCAAACAAGCAGGTGCAAAGATTAAGAAGAATATTACTCCTCAATTTTTTGAATATGATGCATCTCAAGCCATTATGATATAAGTTGTGGATTATGAAAAAGGTAAACTAAACATAGTTGTTATAGAACAAAAAGAGTAAAAGAAAGTGATTTTTTTTTCCATTAATTTGAATGCAATACACCCACTAGAAAAAATTTATTTGCACAAAAAAACTAGAGAAATGATAAAGAGAGATGCTCTAATATAAAACCTTGGAATTAAAAAGCTTTAGGCCTTGAATGAAAAACTCAGAACTCAGTAGAAAATGAAAAATTGGGCAATAGATCAAGGAAGACAAGGATAGAGGAATTAGAGTAGTGGATAATAGAACTGGGAGCCAATCCAAGAGATGAAGCATCTATACAAGCATTAATAAATACAAAATACAGGGAAATTCAAGTTTTGAAGACAAATCTCAATATCCCAGGCATTGAACATGTATAGACTCATGAACTACAATCCATTCAAGCATAAAAAGATAAACTTTTGAGAAAAATGGTACAAATGGGAGAACATATTGAATTATATGAAATTCAAATCAAAATATTAAAATAAAGATCATCTTCTTCAGAAGAATCCAAATCAACAGATCCAACAACTGAATTGTCAAAAGCATTAGCAGATCTAAATATGAATGGTGTGGAAATAGAAAAACTAAAGAAAACAATCTCATATCAAAAAGAAGAAATCAAGGATAAAGATAAAACTGTTGCAGAATATTAAAAGTTGAAAAAAAAATTTAAAAGGAAATAGATCAATTGAGTGATAAGATGTCTAGTAAGACATATTTGATAGGGGCTAGACATGTCATTTGGGATGAAATCATAAATGAAGTCACCAAGCTCTGAGATTTATTCAAAATTATTGATGATGCAATTTAGTTAACATATGAGATCAATGAGGTTTTGAAGAAAGCATTTGTTGAATTGGGAACAAGACCTTAGGTTGCTACTGAAGATATTAGGTTCCTAAATTCAAATTCCATTGAAGTACTCAAAAGAAAAGGCATTCAAAATAGGAAAAAAATGGTCATAGAAGATGAAAGAATTTTTACTAAAAGCAATTTGTTGCATATAGCTAAAGATAAATGCACCAGTATGAAGAGAGATGTTGATTTATTTACCAACAGATTTGAGAAATTGATAAAAATGGGACTGCCTTCAGCCTAGACCGACAAAGGGAAATTGTTGTCATTTGAAGAATACATGAAAATTTTGTTCATAGCTAGATAAAATGAATCAAAGTTTCAAGGGATGTTTGATAAATTAAGAGGCCGAGCCATTGTATATTTACTTATGGATGATTTTCATTTACTTCGGTTAATCAAATAATTGTTTCCAAATCACTTACATATGAAAAATACACATATCTTGATATTTCCTACAAATAGATGAAATCTTATGGATGTCTTTCAAGCGACACTTGGAAACTTTTTCTCCATATGATAGTTGGATGAGTCATTAAAGCAGTTCAAGATAGTCAATCAATTTTCCAATTGTTTCCTCTTTTTGTGGATCATATATCTTTTCGTAATCTAAATATTGGAAAATAGGATCATAAAACCAATTTTTGGTTATGACCTAAATGTATAAATCTCTATGAAATATTCGATGTAAAGGGTTATTTTTTGGAGGCCTGAAGGAATATATTTTGAATAAAATTTTGCAATTAGAAGATTCAAACTTCAATGTTTCAGTCTGTGTAATTCTCTTTTCGACGTTATTTCTATATTCTTAAAATTCTTCTTAAATTTCCATGAATGTGATGTTTTAGTACATCCACTACCATCATTTATCACAAAGGTATCTTTAAAGGTCACATGTTTTTTCAATGTACTATAAGTATTAAGAATACATGTGCTGGCATATTATTCTGTGTCAAAGTAAGTTGTAATGACCTTAAATATAACATACTCAGTAAATCTCCGAGATTAAAAAGGGTCAGGAATATTTATAAATGAAGACATCACTCTCTAAGACCAAGATGAATTAAGGAACAAAGTTCAAAAGGTAAATGAAGCCAGTAAAAAAGGAAAATTGACAATAATTAGAAATCGAAAATCTATTGTTAGGGAAAGAGACTATAAGGATAATAATAAATAGGAATTTAGGACACTCGGGATCCTTTTTTGGAATTGTCGTGGCTTTCCATGGCACAAGGGTCCTAATAAGTTGGATCCTAAGTGATATTGATATTATTTGTCTAGTTGAAACTTGGGATCATGAAGAGTCAAAGGTCCCTAAAATAGAAGGATTTGTCTTGTGGTCAACATGGAACAAAAAGTACCAGCGTAGAGGGATAGTAGGCATAGCTTGTTATATTAGAAAGATAATTTCTCCTCACATTCAAATTAATAATATCAACCCTCTCAATCAATATATTTGGATAGAAATTTTAGAAACCAATGCTAGGAAGATATATAAAGAAATTTTTTATTTCACACCTTTTAATTCTACTTTTTATAAGAAAAAATCTAGATAGCAATTGTCCCTATAATAATTTAGAACAAGATATTTATAGTTTGAAAAATGAAGGTAATATTCTCCTGCTAGGAGACTTTAATGCTAGGACTACAACTAAACAAGTTACTCTTTTAAGCATTGATTCCAACTGTTAGCACCATGATTTTCATGGCTAAGGTTAGAGGTTTGTCAACAATTTTGCAAATTCATGTCTATTAGCACCCATGTTGTTTTTATGCTTGGCATCATCTAACATCTAGAACGTCCAGTTTTAAAAGGAAGCTTATCATTTATTTATTCTCATTTCAATTTACAACTGCACACTGCAAAAAATTCATTGCGCACCACACAGAGGATGTTGTCGCGCAGAGGATGTTGTCACGCAGAGAATGTCGTTGCGTAGAGGATGTTTTCATGCAAATAAGTTTGTCGCACATAGGACGTTGTCGCGCATAGGATGCTATCGTGTAGTGGTTTTCGTCGCGCAATGGGATGTTGTCGCGCATAGGATGATTTTGAGTAGTGGTTTTTGTCACGCTATGGTATGTTGTCGTGCATAGGATTCTTTTGCGCAGTGGATTTCGTTGCACAGTGGGATGCTGTCGCACATAGGATTTTCTTGCGCACATGCTACAGGTCGTGCTGTGCAAATTACTTGTTTAGTGGTTAACTTCAATATCATTTTCTGACCAACTAGAGAGGAATTTTGAGAATCCCCTAGAGGTTTTTGTCGAGGGGAATCCAGATAATAAAAACCTCTCTCATATTTGAAAAATGTGTCATGTATTGGGATATTCAAACAAATATTTGAGCCATATTTTTCATCTTTCATGATTTCCTGTTTGAGACATTTTTTTGCGACACATATTCCGTCCAGCTGGAGATGAATTTAAAGAAACCGAGAGAGGTTTTTCTTTATAACGAGTTTAAATAAAAATATCTCTCTCAGTTTCTAAAAATATTTTTTTATCAGTGATATACGATGTCATATGTAACACCTATTTTCCCAGTTTGTTGCACATTCCGCTGCATTTTTGTTTTAGGTTACTATTGTGTAGCAGACTTGCTGTGCAAGGATGACAGAGTGTCCAGAAGTAAAAATGATGACTTATCACAACCATAGGGTCTAATTTTGATCATTATCAATGACTGTAAATAATATTTCGGTTACGATTATGATTTGGCAAAGTCAGGTTTTCCATTTTTAGTGAATCCGTTGAAATTATTGTTCTCTTTCAAAGAAAATAGATCCATGATTCTAGGAGAGAGTAGATCGACCATAAAAGCCAAGGATGACATTATTTTTCTATATATGGGGATTATTTTCATGTAAATGAGGTTGGTTGGCAATTTTGAGAAAACGACTGCTATTGTATGTAATATGAGTTTTTTGACCGAAATTTAATGCAAAGGTCCTATGATTTGATGAAACGATTCTAGTTGTGATAGTTGGATGTATTGTGTCCCTTTCTTTTCATATGTTTTTCCTGTTACATTTTATTTCATATTGCATATTGTCTATTTCATAACGAATTTTCGAACCTATGTATTCGTTGTACAACGCCCCTTGTTCGCGCCACTTAGATAAAACATTTTCCTCTCAAGATAACTATGAATTCATCCATAGTGGCGCTCTTGATTTACTTCCTGTGTTTTTCTCCCACCACACTTTATGATTTACACTGAAGGTTGTTGCTCGCCTAGCCTTCTCCTCTCGAATCCAGTCACTGAGTCATTTGTTTTGTCTCTTCCTCAGATTGACCCCATAGCCCAAGTTTTACTTTTCTGCACTAATATAACCAGAAACCCTTTTACCATTGGTGTTAAATCTAGCCACTTTTTTTAGGGTCATATACTGTGTGGAGACCACGCCATTTCTGAGAGAGCCCTCTCCATTTCCGAAAGGCTAGTTTCAGGTCTTAAATTTGGTTGAAAATGTTACCTTCGTCATTTTTTTATCAACCAAATAGATTTACGGAGTGCTAACACCAACCATAATCCTTTATGGCTAGATGAGGACCTTGTTTTATCTGATAGCTACAAAAGAAGATATAAAGACCTAATTGAGAATTTGTTTTGTATTGAGTTGGTCAAGCTCTACAACTCTCAAGACCTAATAATTTGCAATGGAGTAACAAAGTGGAAAAACTCCAACCAGATGACTTGTATTCATGGGATATGTAGTAGTGCCATATATTATGTGATATATGATATCCCCATTTCCAACCAAATAACAACTTTTGACCTTTTAAATGACCATGAATATGACTCTGATCATAAACCTTTAACCCTAACTCTAAACTCTTCCATGCACATGAGCGCCATTGAAGAGAATTATAATAATCAAAGGCAATTGCGCTTTGAAAAAAGTAAAGTTGACCTTTTCTTAAAGGATTGAAATATTAAATTACATCTCCTAACTTATAAGGAAAATATTGAAGAACTCTATCATAATTTTACAACTACCCTTTCCACTTCTATTAACAAGTTCTCTTTCGAGGTGTCATGTAAAAAGAATAATATAACGACCAAAACTTGGTATGATAAAGAAAGTAAAATTGATATGAAATCCACTAGGGATGCTTCTAATGAGTCCTTAAAACTAGATAAGATCAATATGTACAAATCCCTAATTAAAAGGAAAAAAGGTACTATATCAATAAAAGGAAAGAGCATCCTTCACAACTATCTAAGCTTGATCCTAAGAAGTTCTGGAGACAAATTCTAAACAACAATACTAAAGAGAATAATATGATTCCATTAAGGGATTGGATTTCCTACCTTTAAAGTCTTTATGAGTTCCCTAATGTCATGGACACCATTCCTATTGTCCCTACAAAGGATGAAGTTTTTTCTTTAGATGACATAGAGTTCGGGGTTAAGCATCTTGCAAATGGGAAAGCTAAGGACATTGAAGTTTACCAAGATGAAATTTTTAAAATCGGAGGGCCTATCCTTATCCCTCAAATACACCTAGAACAAGCTCTTCAATTTAGTATTCAAGCAGGGCTTCCCTAAAACTTGGACGCAAAGCCTCATTGTTTCTATTTTTAAAAATGGAGATAGAAACATTCCCTCTAATTATAGGACCATTATGATTAGCCCGATTTTAGCCAAGCTTTATAGAATTGTTTTGGAAAAGAATATTATACTTTGGATAGAAAGTCACAGTAAAATATCTAAAGGCCATGCTGGGTTTAGGAGACATCATTCAAATGTGGACCATCTTGTTACCTTTAGGATCATTCAGAGGAGTTATGCAATACTAAAGACAATTTTTTTTGTTGTTGTTTTTACTTCAGAAAATAATTTGACATGGTTCCTAGGAAAAACCTTTGGAATAGGTTGGAAGAGATAAAAGTGGTTCTTGAGTTGAGGGATGCTACAATAAGTATGTATGAGAATGCTATTTCTAAGTTTAAAAACATTCAGGGCTAGTTGAAAGAGATTAACTACAATATTGGAGTCAAACAAGGTTGTCCCTTGTCCCCTACCCTTTTTGGCATATACATTGACAAGTTAGAAGATTGCTTGGAAAATGCAGGTTGTGTCATCCCTAATATCACTGGTATAGTCATCAATATTATTCTTTATGATTGTGATACAATTCTTATGGAAAGGATTCCCCATGATATTGAAAATCAACTAAGAATCCTCAAGGAATTTTGCTCCAATATGGGTATGAATGTTAATACTGATAATACTAAGTTCATGATTATTAAGTCCAATAAGATCACTTATGATACCTTCGTATATGACAACAACAACTTGGAGGAAGTGAATTCATACAAATACCTTGGAATTGATATTCACCACAAGCTCAACTGAAATTATAGCATCGATAAAAGGATTATTGGGGGATGAAAATCTTATTATGGGCTTGGAAACAATTGTAAATCAGTCGATCTTTGGATTTGGGAAAATAAGAAAATCCTCTTTGAGACTCTTGTTACACTTGTTATTTTTTATGGATGTGAATTGTAGGGTTGTAGTATCTCTTTTGAATCTTGGAGAAAGATAAAGAACATACAAAAGAATTTAATAGTCTATAATCTTAAAATAAAAGGAAATATGCCCTATCCCATCCTCCTCTTAGAAACAAGCCTCTCCCCCATTGAGAGCACGGCTATGACTAGATACCTAATGTATAAGAACAAGTTAAACAACATGGAAGACAAGAGACTTCCTAAAATTTCTTCAAAATCAAGTCATAACCACCATAGACTCAAGTGAGGATGGCATAAATATGCCTAGTCTTGGCTAAACTATTGGGGAATCATGGAAGACACCATTTTACAAAATAAAGATACTATTAAAAATATCATCAAATAAAAATTTGAGAAAATGTGGTGTGACAAAGAGTTAGAGGAAAAAACAAAATTAAGGTATTATAAGGATGTAATCAACCCTAATCTAGAATATCAAAATTATCTATCTTTCTTGACAAGTGTAAAGAAAAAAATAAGCATTGCTAAGATAAAAAAAAATCTCACGAGACCCATAGTGAAACTGGGAGTTGGTCAATTTCTAAAACGCCTCGGGATGAAAGAGTGTGTCACCTTTTTGACACTAAGAAGGTTGAAGATGAAAATAAATTTCTCTTAGATTGTCCAGCCTATACCCAAATTAGATCTAATTTTCAAAATATTTGTCACACTACCAACCTTCCTAACCTCTTAACTCAAAAAAACTATGGTGATGTTGGAAAGCTTTTCTTAATTCTTTTTGAGCATAGAAACAAAATTCTAAAGAATCACAAGTAATCACTTACCCTCTTAAGGTCTGATAGACCAATTCGGTCTTAGTGGACGTTAATAATCATCATATTCATCTTCATCATTATTCCTTTTTGAACATAAACGAAATATTCTTTTCTTTTCAAATCTTACTCTGGTTTAGATATAAATTTAATGTTCATTTATTCTATATGAAATTTAAATATTATTTATCATAGATACATTATTTCACTATTCAGTTTTATTTCTTTTGTCATCATCTTTACAAATTTAAAGGTGACTGAAACAAAGAAAATTTTCCTTCTAATCTTTATCTATTATATATTCTAAGACTAGTAAAACAGGCCCAAACAAAGCAACAAAACGTTATGTTTTAGGATAGATTGACTAAAAACAAATCAAATCAATTTCATGGATTCCTTGGCATAGTTTCCTAGACAGAAACATCTCAAGGGTTACAACACTTTGCACGAGGATGGTTATCCAGGAAACGACACGGGGAACGCTACAATATTTAAAGCTCCAACGCGCTCACTCACACCCATCCCCTATACCACCAGTCCCAAAAGAATTATATCATCCATTGCAATGGTCATTTCATAAAGCAGTTGGCTCAAGGACAAGCCGGATAATAGTGGTGAGGGCTTATTTGCACCCAAAGTTTTGGGTTTGGTTTTGCGTGCACACAAAAACAAAGTTGTGCGAGCTCATTCCATAGTTTTGTGTGTGCCCAAGGAAATGTGCAACGAATGACATAGAGTGCATGGTAGACCAATTTTTGTCAGTTGTGCACCAAGCTTAAAGACTAAAAAATGTGTGTTGGTCCGAGTTTTTTCAATTTCACTGGAAACCAAGAAGATTCCCACCGGAATCAAGAAAGGGATCATCAGTAAATCTCCCCAAATGATTACTGCCATCAACATATGAGGACATGGGATGGATAGAGGATGATCTAGCTAGGTTGTTAATATTTCCATTAATACATGAAGTCTACATGGAGCACTGGTAGACATGAGAAGCATGCGAGGCACTTTTGTTAGAAAAATGAGTGGAGCAGAGTAGAAAGAGACAATGCTCCCTAGCAGAGAAAGCTATAAAAGGAATATATAATATCATAAATAGGTATATATGGTTAGACTGTTTAGATATTGAGGAAAAGAGATTCATTAATTCTTCCATATTGATCTCTCTCTGAGCCTGTTGTAATGCTACAATGTTTTGAGTATATTTTTGTGTCTGTGTATGTCTGAGTGTTAAGCAAAGTCGCATTGCAGAGCATGTTGTAATTAGGAGGATTTATATAGAGAATATATGAAGTTCTATATCTCCCATATGTATATGTCCTATGCAATGTATATCTTTGTTATGATGAAATGCTTCTAGTAATGAAGATGCAACAATTTTGACCCATTTTGTTCTATCATGTATGAGATGAATATGTGTGTATTTTTCTAATTCTTAGTCCTAAATAATATTTTAGATATGAGATAAATGGATTCCAATCCTAATGTTATTTGTGTGTTTATCCTTCATCCCTTTCACAATACCTTATGGTATTTGTGATCATATTTTCATCTTGGGTGAGACCTTCCTTGGCCTTGGCCAAGGATTGATATGTCGGTGCTCTATGGTTTTTGTTGGACAAATTTGGATTAACCTTGGGTATAAACTCTCTAAATTTAAGAAGGACATGCACAAGTGTAGATCAAAACACCCAACACTTACAATCCCATTACCCTACACATATTCACCTGTTTTTGATCTTTTGTCCCTCCAAGGAGTTGAGGGAGGACACTACATAATTTAGGTGGTCCAAAGTGTTGATATTGAGAGGGGGGTGAACCAATATCAGGTACAATTTAAAACCTTTTTCAACTTCTACTTAAACCATTCAACTATATCCAATGAGAAATGAACAATAGAATAAGAGTTACACCAATACACCACAATACACCATGCACAATATATGAGAAATAATCAATAGTTATTGTTCAAGGGAAGTAATGACTTCCAAAGGTAGCTACAACTTCCAAATGTAAAGGGAGGGATAAACCTCCAAGAGGAATATACAGTACTCCAATATCAAGAGAGAGTTTAACTCTCCATCCTTGCCCCTTCCTTCCACCCAAAAACAAGTTATAGAGAGAATGGTAGACTTTGTTCAATTCTGGTTTATTCAGGTGACCGAACTTGTACAGAATTCCCCATGCTCAATATTTAACATCAAATTCAAAAACTCGCACACAATAAACTACAGTCCTTACTATTTCCAATTCACTTTTTTCCACTTCATTTGGATTCTCTATGAAGAATTTATGACTATTTTACCCGGAACACTTGTTTATTGACTAGCTTCAGGACTGGTCAAAAACCCTATATTCCACAGAGTGTATCACCATAATTATAGTGAATAAAGAGATGAAACTTTTACCATAGGTACCTTGATATGTCTTCTCAATACCATAGCAATTTCACCATCTGAATCATTCTATAAAAAAAATTGTAGTGAAAATGGTAAGATGACCTGAAAATAACATACCTTAGAACACATCACCAAAAGACTTCATCCTCCCTTGAAATCTGACCTTCTTTACTTATGATTTCCTCTGAAATTCAAATTGTATATCAAATGAATGTATAATGATATTTATTTATACCATTTATGTCACTTCCTTTTAACATTAGGGCCGACCTGACACTTTCTTATTTTGTAATTTTGTTCTTTAATTATCTTCAGGGCCTACATGTTCTTCCTTCTTCAATTCACTTTGTCATCTTCAAAAATTCATTTCTCCTCAACCATGAGGATCCACATGACGTGCCACATACCACCGGAAAAAACATGATGTATAATATCCATCCATGGGTGTTTTATCTGCATGTGCATTTTCCTTCATGTCCAAATACCTTCATCAATCTTGTGGTCCAAAACCCATGACTAGGGTTGACATCAATGACAACAACCAATCTTCCAACAATCTCCCCCTTTGTCATTGATGGAAACACACATGCTCCACCTATCATCATGATCCCAATTTCTCTCCCCCTTTGACATCAATGGCAAAGGGTAGGGCTTCTCCCCCTGAGTTTAATGGCAAAAGGTAACCTTCTTCTTTGGGGTTGCTCACCCTGAACATGTGGCACTCAATAATACTTCATCCTTATTTTTGGTATTTGGGACTTTTTCTTCCTTGGAATCCTTTTGTGTGGATTTTGTATTCTCTCTCTTCTTCATGTCTAGGATGTATATGTTGTTCAGTCTTCTTATTGCAGTTGAAACCAATCTTCCTGAGTTATTTTCTTTGATTTTACATTTTCGGGAGTCAAACGTAAGAGTGTATCCTTGATCACACATT
Organism: Picea engelmannii; assembly: GCA_009831015.1. Classification (NCBI taxonomy): domain Eukaryota; kingdom Viridiplantae; phylum Streptophyta; class Pinopsida; order Pinales; family Pinaceae; genus Picea; species Picea engelmannii. The sequence continues at coordinate 87,831 of ML790320.1, read as the reverse complement.
TTACTAACACTAAGGAGATTATGCTTCAGATCTTCAACCAATAGGACTTTTCCTGCTTTTACATTTTCACTTCCAATCTTTACAATTCCTTTTCCAAGTATTTTAGTAGATGAGTCATCTCCAAATGTAACATTTCCACCCTTTTTCTTCAAGCTGACAAATTTGCTTTGATCTCCGGTCATATGAGATGAGCACCCGCTGTCTATGAACCATTCATCTTCTTCTTTGCATTCTTTAGTGACCAATGCTATTTGACATTTTTCATTGTGTGGAATTTCTTTCCTTTTCCATGTTGTAGTTGGTATACAGACATTTGGCATATGATTATCTTCCTTCATCTCTTTGCAATCTTGTGCTTTATGACCAAGAATATTGCACTTGTAACATACAATATTTTGATCCATTAATGGGTCAAATGGATTATAATTTCTGATGATAGGTCTACAAACATTTCCATATCTACTATTTTCACCATTCATGTAGCTTTCATTGTTATTCCTTTCATTGATTCTACAATTGATTGCCTTGTGTCCAAAATTTCCACAAGTATAACAATGTCCAAGAAAGAAAATTTGATACCTAGGAGTAAGTAATCTTCTTTGTGGTGTGATCCATCTGGGTTCACGATCTATTCTTTTGTAGTTTCGTTCATAGTGATTTCTTTCATACCTGATGAGAGAGGATCTTCTTCATGTCTCATTCCTTCTGAATTCTAGTCTTCTATATTGTTGTTCAACTTGTTCTGGAGTGTTGGTTTCATCATTTGCATATTCCTTCTCTTGTTTTGTTGTCTTCAAATTGTCATTGTATCCTAGTCCTATCTTGTCATTTGGAGATATTTGATTGCTAAGGATCTCATCTAATTTTTCAGTGCTTTTTTTGAACTTCTTCAAATTTTTTGTTGTCAATAGTAGCTCCCCTTTTGTGTGATCCAATTATGCTTTCAATTTCTCATAATCTTCTAATTGTTCCTTCAATCTATTAATGGTATTTTCAAGCTAGTAATTCTCTTCTTCACAAGTACTCAATTCACCTTTTAGTATTATGTTTGTGTTTCTAAGCTTGCTATTTTCATTTTCAACATGCTTCAAATTTTCAAGATTCTCATCTTCTTGTTCACTCTCTACATTGTCTTTGTATCCCCAAAAGGAATCAAGGTTGGTTTCTTCGTCTGAATATTCTTCACAAATGATTTCTTCTTCTTTAGAATTCTTGTGATCATCATCTTGGGTTTCTTGGGTTATGAAGAGGACTTCTCCTCCATCATTATCTTCTTCATCATTCTCATCTGAGGAGATGTCATCATCCTTGGAGGAAAAGCTCTTTTTATTGTTGAGACTTTTCTTTTTATAGTAGCAGTTTTCAACAATATGTCCTATTCTACCACAATTAAAGCATTTGAGAGGAGACTTACCTTTGTATCTTCCACTTCCCTTCTGAAACCTTCTTACAAAATTTGTTATTTATTCATTAAGGTCGTTATCCTTGTATTTTGTCTTCTTTATGGCTTTAAAGGATGCTTCATTTTTTGGCTGGTCACTTTTTGTACTTGTTCTCATTTCATATGCTATAAGAGACCCATGTAATTCATCTATTGTCATTTTGGTCAAGTCCCTAGTTTCTTCAATGGCAGAGACCTTAGCATCATACTTCAAGAGAAGCGATCTCAACACTTTTTGTACAACCAACGATTCATCGAGATCTTCACCTAATCCTATGATAGCATTAACGACTTCATCAACTATAAGAAGATAGGTTGCAATATCTTCCTTTTCATTCATCTTCAAATTTTCAAATTCTTCTCTATGTCATTGAAGCTTGACCTGCTTAACTTTTGGATCACCTTCGTAGATACTCTTGAGTTTGTCCCATACCTCTTTAGCAGTGATGCAGCCCGTCAATTTGCTAGCAATGGTTGGTACCAATGCTACTAGAATAACATGTCTGTCTTTTGAATTACAACTCATAAGCTTCTTCTCATTTGGATCGGTTGGAGCATTATTTGGGATTACATAGCCATTTACAACTGAGTACCAAATGTCTACTCCCAAAGCTGTTAGGTAAGTTTTCACTCTATCACTCCAGTATTCATAATTTCTTCCATCAAATTTTTGAATCCCATTTGAAATGTGCTCATGGTCATCCATCTCTGCTCAGGATTTTCCTCCCAGTGGTTAAACTGTTCTGAAGGAAACCTGCTTTGATACCAATTGTTGATACTAAGAGGGGGGTGAATCAGTATCAAGTACAATTTAAAACCTTTTTCAACTTATACTTAAACCATTCAACTATATCCAATGAGAAATGAAC
>ML790320.1:74222-85214 GCA_009831015.1 Picea engelmannii | reverse complement strand
TATAAGAGTTACACCAATACACCACAATACACCATGCACAATATATGAGAAATAATCAATAGTTATTGTTCAAGGGAAGTAATGACTTCCAAAGGTAGCTACAACTTCCAAATGTAAAGGGAGGGATAAAACTCCAAGAGGAACATACAGTACTCCAATATCAAAAGAGAGTTTAACTCTCCATCCTTTCCCCTTCCTTCCACCCAAAAACAAGTTATAGAGAGAATGGTAGACTTTGTTCAATTCTGGTTTATTCAGGAGACCAAACTTGTACAAAATGCCTCGCGCTCAATTTTTAACATCATATTCGGAAACTCGAAAATAAGAAACTAAAGTCTGTACTCTTTCCAATTCAATTTGTCCCACTTCAGTTGGATTCTCTATGAATAATTTATGATTGTTTTACCCAGAACACTTGTTTATTGACTAGCTTCAGGACTGGTTAAAAACCCTATCTGCCACAGAGTTTATCTCCATAATTATAGTGAATAAAGAGATGAAACTTTTAACACGGGTACCTTGATATGTATTCTCAATACCATAGAAATTTCACCATCTGAATCATTCTATAAAAAAAGTTGTAGCGAAAATGGTAAGATGACCTGAAAATAACATACCTTAGAACACATCACCAAAAGACTTCATCCTCCCTTGAAATCCAACCTTCTTTACTTCTGACTTCCTTTGAAATTTGACTTGTATATCAAATGAATGTATAATGATATTTATTTATACCATTTATGTCACTTCCTTTTAACATTAGGGCAGACCTAACACTTTCTTATTTTGTAATTATGTTCTTTAATTATCTTCAGGGCCTACATGTTCTTCCTTCTCCAATTCACTTTGTCGTATTCAAAAATTCATTTCTCCTCAACCATGAGGATCCACGTGACGTGCCACATACCACCAGAAATAGCATGATGTATACTATCCATCCATGGGTGTTTTATCTGCATGCGCATTTTCCTTCATGTCCAAATACCTTCATCAATATTGCGGTCCAAAACCCATGACTAGGGTTGACATCAACGACAACAACCAATCTTCCAACACAAAGATGGTTTTCATGCAATTTCCTTGCCTCTCCTTCTCCACCCTTTCACTACCTCAGATAAAACACCATCTAAGTTGTGGGTAGCATTTACCTCATGTTGATATACCAAAAGGTGAGTAACCATATTTCCTACTAGATAGGTGGGATCCATCCGCTACATATGGATGTTTCTTATAACATTCCCTTTTCTAGCGATTCCAATAGGGACACTTGTAAATATATTTTTATTTACATGTATACCAGAATTTATGTAATGATCCCAAGCCATTATGAAAGGATCATCACGTTTTTGGTGTATTTTTAAAACTTTTCTGGTTGTGGAATTTCGTCAAACACTTTGTTGAATTACTTGTTTAGATGTGTTTACTTGTTGAATGGCCTCTTGATTTCGGCCTTAGGGTTTACTGACATGTTTATATGAATGTTTGCAGAAAATAACAAGAATATACAATCATGGAAATACCTCAACCATATGCAATAGGATAGACAAGCCAAAACATCTCAAATATGCTTTTATTCATGAAATAGAGAAACCTGCTACAATGAAGATGTCGATCTGGAATACTCAACAAATGGATAAGAAGATAGAAAATAGAGATGCCTCAAAATGCTCCAGTATAAGACTACAATAAGCCTCCAAAGGCTGGATATACAATGAAGACTGAATACAAATAGATATGGGCCGTAAGAATTCTAAACCTCAAAGCTGGAAGGTGCCACGCCCTACTGGATAGTTGAAGCCCCTCAACAATTTGGCCCTGCTGCCAAATGTGTCCAATCACCCCAAGAAAGTTTCCAAACAATAGATCGGGTGATGAAAAGAACAACCCAGGTGCCCGAATCTCCAAGATCCCTCTCAAACCTTATGAATCTAAACCTCCTCCACTGTATGGTGCGCCCTCCTAGATGGATGAAACTCTAATAATTCAGCCTCTATCCTAGAGACCTCTTAAAGATCCACCAATCCACTAGAATGATAGATCAAGGCATGACAATGAAAACCCAAGTGCTCAACTAGGCCAAATATTGGCTATATCGTTAGATCTAGCTACCCTCCAAATAATGGTGCGCCCTCCTCTTGGGAAATCGTCCCACTGTCAATACAAATGAATCCTCCACTGAAGTGCCTCCGGAAACAACCAAGAATTGTGCTAAGACACATGCAAGAGATTCCCAATACCTGGAATTCCATAAATCTCCTCTCCTCAACTAGATCAAACCTTCCTTCAATGGATGGTGCGCCCCCTTGCTAAAAACCCTAGAGGGCACGTCCTCCTTCTCTTCCTGTGCCTGTGGATGGTGTAGAACCCTCCTGCACTGATGTAGAACCAAACTAGAATGGTGTGGAAGAGTATTTCATCTCCGAGATAAGCTAGGTGGAATCTTTCACCACTGAATCATCCTCTAGTGTTTGTTAAGTCAAAACCCTCAAAACCCCCAATGTTGGGCTCACTAGCTAGAAGCCAGATATCAAAATATGATCATACATGAATGAATGAGTAGAGGCCCTTGACTTTCCTTTATAATTTTTGGCTCACCTTGTCCCTCCAAAGTGACTTTTATTTTATTAATATTTAATTAATTAATTAAATCACTTTAATTAATTAATTAACCCTTTTACCTTTAAAAAGCTCCTTATCTCTCCTTGTGGCTTCCCTCACCACTAAAAGTCACTTCTCACCATCCCATCTTGTAGTGTCGCTTCTCCCAATTCTAATGAGCTATTACACTGAGAGGTTCCTCCAAGTAATGTGCCCAAAATGACCTCTTAAGTGAATTCAATTCACTTATAGCTCAAAATAGTCAAAATCATGGAAATTGTCGGAATGAAATGAAACCAAAGACAACCTGTGTGGAATGTCTCATAATGATGGAATATGATGAGCAATGTGAGATGGACCCCACAATGCCTCTCAATAAACCTTGTACTCTCTATAACACCCATTTGGCTACTATGGTCATCATAAACCTCTGCATTGTGATGATGTCCCAAAGTGGGGACATTACAATCCTCCCTGCTAGAAAATTGCTTGTCCTCAAGAAATAACCAAATACCCTCAAATAAAATACCCAGATACCATGTCCACCTGTGGGATAAACAGTAGAGCCCATCCAAATATGAACACTCATACACTCCACCCCCTAGGTCCCATATCAAGTCATGAATTGCTAGCCCCTGGGAAGCATAACCCTGAAATATACCAACTCCGGGAATCTCCTGCATATGACACATGAACTCATTTGAGAATGACTCCATCCTCCAAGTCTCTACCAAGATCCATATGGCCTCCATCAAATACACATGTTGATGCCCGAATGAGGTGCTGCAAGACCCCCGTGAGACACCTGCAAGCGATGAGCTCCTCTCAACACTGAAGCTCAATGGAAAGTTAGAACAACTTCCCCCTGCAAAAATCCACTTGCCTCTGTTAGTCAGTGAAATTCTCAATCCTACAATCCCTGGGTCCCATGCTAACCTCTATCGAAGATCCCCATGTTGACACTGCACTATGATGATCCTACCTGACTTCTCCCTATATGTATACTGGATCCTCCACTCCTAGATCCTCAAGCTGAAATCCCTGTGGCCATTAGACCTGTTGTCCAGAAAGTGTATCTGTAAAGACATATCTATAGAAGAGGTACCTATCCACCCATATCCATGTCCAATCATGATGATCAAGAGTGAAAAGATGCCTTGCTCTATCAAACAAATCCCTGCAGACCCACTCCAAACCAATCCCTGGTGGAGTGTGTGGCTCTCTGGTGCAATATGGATCACCATGCAGTGAAACACTCCACTAATCAAATGGACTCTCGGATCCCATGGAAGACTTGGAATTTTATCACTTCTAATCTCCTCTAACTTCTCCTATGTTATACTGATCACTGTTGAAATCCCTTTGTGCTCATCTGCTATCTCTAGGCCCATGATTCTCACCATTACACACCAAGTCTCAACTAGTTTCCTATGGCGATCCACCTCTATTCAGATGGATGCCATAAAGATACTCCTGTTAGGTGGTCTCGACCTAGCCACTCCCCATGTCCTCATCCATGGCCAATCCCTCCTCATGCTGCTTCTTATGATAAAAGTGTCAGGAATGGATAACAAAAACATCTGTAGTTGTCCGTAGGACTGAAAAATACCACCTCTCTTGATCAATCCCAAGGATTCAACCAAAATAACATCTATCGGTACCCATGATAATTTCTCGCCTGTAGTCCTCACTAAACCCCAATCATCAAGTACAACTGGACATAACTCCTCCATTTGTTGGTAAACCAATCTCCATCTCTCATCCCCCATGCTATTGCTAAACTGGTGAAGGTGAGGTCTCATAAATATGTGTTGCTACCAAGGAGTGGCATCTGCATGCTCCCCTAAGTGTGTCTCCTCCCTGCAAGACAGTACACCCCTTTGAATCCCACCATATATCTTAGTGTGTACCGGTGAGCTATCACTAATCACTGTATGCTCTAGCATACTCATGTCATCTCCCATAGACTCATGCTGCATCATAGATCCTAGGCATATTGCTGGATCAACCTCTACATGGAGGTCAACCTATCTTGGAACACAAATGGAAGTGTCCTCCATCAACTGGTGCTCCTCTGCTAGATCACCAACATCCTCTATCAATGTGACTGACTGATACATATGAGTGTCCACTAAGATATATGAAGTGGATCTCTGATGAATCTCCTCAAGGGACTCATCTGACCTAGACTTTGATTCTTGAAGGGATGTCTGTGTGCCTCTCAAGAATCCTCAAGTGCTCTCCAACTCATGAGTGAGTCGATCCATCTCCAACTCCTTCTCCCTCAGAGCCTCATGATACATCTCACCAACCCTCAATAGATAATCTCTGTTAGTCAACAACTACTGGTAGTCAGTCCTCATCATAGATACTCTCTCCCTGAGAGTATGAAAATCATCCATGGCAATTCCCTCATCTAAACTACCATGTGCCACTAATGCTCTCCATAAGTAATATGCCATCAATGCATGCATGTCATCACTATGTCTAGTGGCTGCCATGATCATAGCCTCACTGAATCTCAATTGTGCTGCTAAGTGGTGTGGCTCTTGATCATGGTCATGCTGAGGTACCACCTCATATCCCTCACTGGTACTGTTAGTCCTGCTAGTGTCAACTCTGGAGTCCCCAAAAACACTCTCTGCATAAGATAACATGTTGAAATTCCCACTGACTATTGTGTTGTTGGATCCTCCTGTCTGCCACTGCACCCCATCACTAGGTGTTATCTCCCTCTGAATCACATTGTATCTTGTATGAGCAGTCGTATCCTCCTATGCACTCACCCTGCTACTATCATTTGCGCCTAGATCCCATATATATATGTCCAAAAACATGCTATGGTCATCCTGAATACTAAAGAGTGCATCCTCCTCAATGCAAGATGATCCTGGAAGTAAGTTCTCCATAAACCTGTCAGTCTTCACCATCTACTCAACTAATGGAGTCTCCAAAATCTATGACTCAATCTCCTCATGTTGATCTGTATGTGTAGGGTCAACTGTCTCTACTCCTGGTATCTCTTCTTGGATTGGTGGATCTACATGTCTGAGGTGTGCATCCCTCACACAAGGCTCCTCAATCATATCTGACATGTCATTGACCTCTTCATGCGATGTGGCTATCAGGGGTGTCTGGAAGGATGACATATGTATCACGACCATCATAGGAAGCTCATCATCTCTAGGTGCTAACACATGTGAATCCTCACTAGTGTCACCACTCTGTTGAGGTGTAAGGTCATCTATGGTATGTGATATGTTTGCTGAGACACTGGTGCTATCGTCCTATCCATCCAACTACCTATCCTCTATACAAGGGTCATCATCCTCCTCAAGTGTGCTAGTAGCATCATCCTCTATACAAGAGTCACTATAACTAGCCTCTGTGCAAGAGTCATTATCATCATCAGACTATCCCAAATCATCATCTATCGCTCCATCCTCACACATCTCAACATCACTATCATAGTGTGCCTCAACATTGTGCTTCTTACCCTTACCCCTACACCTATGATCCAGTTCCCAAGGCACCTTGCAAATGTAGAAAAGTTGTGTGTTCCTAATGGGTGTGGTATTTCTCTGTGATTCCCTCCATCTAGTTGTTGTGGCCATGTATTCCTCTACTTGTTTGACCTGGAATGCAATCTCATCTGTGCTCCACCTAGGATATTTCAAGGATAAATACTATTGGAAGGTTATTAGGGCCCTAGTTTCCTCACTAAGGTCATAGTACTATTCCCATCTACTATGTACAGTCTCTCTAGAAAAATTCAAAATATCCATCTCCTCTTATGGAAGACCCCTCTATGGCTCTACATGCATGTGCTAATTTCTACGGGCTGGCAGGAATCTAAGCTCTGAACACAGTTTTGGGTGTATTTTAAAACTTTTTATGGTTGTGGGCTTTCGTCAAACACTTTGTTGAATTACTTGTTTACATGTGTTTACTTGCTTAATGGCCTCTTGATTTTGGCCTTAGGTTTTACTGATGTGTTTATATATGTGTTTTCAGCAATAAACAATAATATATAACCATGGAACATACCTCATCCATATTTAATAGGATAGAGAAGTCAAAACATCTCAAATCTTCTTTTATTCATGAAATAGAGAAACCTGCTACAATGAAGTTGCTGATCTGGAATGTTCAACAAATGGATAAGAAGATAGACAATAGAGTTGCTACAAAATGATCCAATAGAAGGCCATAATAAGCCTCTAAAGGCTGGATATACAATGAATATTGAAAACAGGTAGATCTGGGTTGTAAGAATGCTAAACCCCCGAGCTGGAAGGTGCCACTCCCTATTGGATAGTTGAAGCCCCTCAACAATTTGGCCCTACTTCCAAATGTGTCCAATTACCCCAAGCAATATGCCAAATAGTTGATCAGGTGATGGCGAGAACAACCTAGGTTCCTGAATCTCCAAGATCCCTCTCAAACCCTATGAATCTGAACCTCCTCCACTGTATGGTGCACCCTCTTGGATAGATGAAACCCTAATAATTTGGCCTCTCTCCTAGAGACCTCTGAAAGCTCCACCAATCCACTAGAATGATATATCGAGGCATGGTAATGAAAACCCAAGTGATCAACTAGACCAAATACTGGCTAGATGTTTAGATCTAGCTACCCTCCAAATAATGGTGAGCCCTCCTCTTGGTAAAGCATCCCACTATCAATACAAATGAATCCTCCATTGAAGTTCCTTCGAAAACAACCAAGAATGGTTCTAAGACACCTGCAAGAGAATCCCAATACCTGGAATTCCTGAAATCTCCTCTCCTCAACTAGATCGAACCTTCCTTCAATGGATGGTGCACCCCCCTTGCTGAAAACCCTAGATGGTATGTCCTCCTTCTCTTCTTGTTCCTGTGGATGGTGTAGAGCCCTCCTTCACTGATGTAGAACCAAAATATAATGATGTGGGAGAGTATTTCATCTTTCGGACCAAGCTTGGGACAAGCTAGGAGGAATCGTTCACCACTGAATCGTCCTCTAGGGTTTCACTCTTCAAGCCTCTTATCCTAGTCATTTCGCTTTACTTTTTGACACAAAAACATAGATAAGAGCACAAAGCTATTCACTTTATATATTTTGTAGGTATTAAAGTCCAATTATTTTTTCCAATTTCCATCAAATTAGGTATCCATAATTTCCATTGATTTTTTTTTCTCATGCCTTGTGATCATATAATTGTTATTTTCAACCTCTATCGAAAGACTCACTAACTGTCATACCTTACTTTTCAATTGAAATAAATTGTGAACCAAGCTATATGTTTAGTCAGGTTACTTTTAGAGAATTCTAGACATAGTAAGAGTTTTAGTTAGAATCCCTCTTGTAATCAAGATGTATCTTACATAATTCGCTTGCAACATAGTGTAGTGGAAACATACTAAGAATAGGGAATTTAATTTCCTCCAAAATTACAAGAATCCAAAGCTTGCAAAAAAAAGTAATGAGACACACACATCTAGAAAAACAGAGAATATCATTACACCTATCATACAAGTAGAGTCACCATATTCCTCTTCTCCTATTTAGAAACTCATACTAAAACAAACTCTTGTAAACCCATCAGTAGTTGAAAATCCTCATGTTATTCCTATTAAATTTGTAGCAAGTACTATTGTTTCCTCGATATCCATTGGGATAGAATTTTATAGAAACTTAAGACCACTTTAACATTGGCTCCTCATTTACATGACATACGTGTTGATGCACCAAATTAGTTTCCTACTTTTAGTGGTGGTGGTCCATTGAATGTTAAGGAACATGTACATAATATATATGATGCATTGGCACTCATGTATATCTCCTTATTTCATCATTAGATTGTTTGTAATGACTTTTGAAGGGGACACAACAGTATGGTATTTCTATCTTCTTAAAACTAGTATTAAGAATTGGAACACTATAGTCCAATAATTCAAGCAACAGTTCCAAGAAGTGGATGATGTAGCTTCCCTACTCAAGGAATTCACCACCATATAGATTCATGATTGGTGATTCGATATGATTTCAACCAACTCCTTACCTCCACCTTAGATAGAATCCCACATGCCTCAAAACCATCCAAAAACATCTTGTTTCATTACTACATGACTGCAATAAATCAAAAGTAAAATACATATTGAAATACAAATCAATGACCACTTTGTATGGGGCCAAGGAAATTTCCATTGATATTGAGAAAAACACAAATACTTAGGAATGAAATAGCTTGAACTGAGGGACCCCAATATGAGTCTTCACCTACCTAAAATTTGATATGGATGAGAGGGAAATTTTTGAAACACTAAAAATATCAATGAAGATAAATAATAAGATATTTTCCCTAAATCGACAAGTCAATCACTTGTAATTTTCTACATCTATGAGGCCAAGACCTCCTCCTCCTCCTAGGTATACTACTACCAAAGTAGATTAGTGCCATGTTTACCAAGACTTTCATGATCCTAAGTATTGTTACTCATACACAAGTCACTTGGAAATGTGCAATGCATGCAAATCACCCCTTCCTCCAATTAATAACAAGCTTACATATATATCTTATAATGATAACATTAAAATGTAATAGGTTTCACCTTATATAAACGACCATCCCAAAACCGATCCTAAAGACAAGAAAAAAAAAAAAAAACATTCCATGAGTGGTAGATCCCCTTTTCCTTCGAGGAACAGATCTCCTTGGGTTCCAAAATATGTAATATCATCTAATGAGATATTGTTGGACATATTGTCATTAATGTATTGTCATTGATGTCAACAATCGATGTCATTAAGTTAAATTCCAAGTAATTAAGAGCTCACGAGGGTTAGCGATTGAAGATCAATGCATAAATAAATGAAGAAAAATAGTTACTAAAAAACGCAGGAGAAATACTGATAAAACAAATTAGAAGCTCAGAAGAGATGACGCACATGAAGCTCAAAAGGGAAAGTGCATTGCAAAAATGTGATCGATATCAAAATCCCCATGAGACAAACCAAGACCATCAGATCTAGAGAATACATGATGAATGTTAGATCCAGGAGGAGGACGTGTTCCACATCAGGAGATCCACTTCAGCAATACCACGTTAGCAAGGACACGTGGCACAATCAGACAAAGACAAGTGTCTAGATGAAATTGGAATTTTAGATATGTGTAAGTCATGAATATAAGTGACACATGGCAACCACTTGGCCAGTTCCAAGTCAATAGTGACGTCAACAAGTTACGTCATTTTGGGAGTATGTACTTCAGGGGAAATCGGTTTCTAACACCAATAACTTCTCGAAGCGTCGAAGTCTGAAGTTAAACGGTAAATCGTTGATCTAATTCAGGAGCATTCTCAACCGATGATCAAAGTGGAAGAATAGCGTAAGTGGAGATTTTAATCGACAACAAACGATCACCACCACTTTAAGACTTATTTGGTAGGTAATCACTTTGGAAGAATTTCTACTCTAGAGTCCTGGAAGTCACAAAGGAAAAAGTTCCAAATTCTTGAAGTAAACGAGAATCATTCACTCACCTGTTGATTAAGTCATAACCGTTGGATTAAGAAGTAAAAGAATAAGTAAGGATTGGATCCAAACTGTTTATTTGGTTTTGGGAATCATGTCATCCATCAGATCAACTTGTGTGAGAGGTAACCATTTCAGGAAATTGAAAAATCCAAAAGATTAGATGACCGTGAAAGAAAAATCGTCGAAACAACAAAATCCAGAGAACTAGGTTCTAGCCCCCAGTCATGGGTTACAAACACATAAGACATAAGGCACTAGGAACATTGCTTAGAAAATAATCCCATGGTTTTGCGCAAATGGTCACATGTAAATGTTTTGAAGGAAGCACCTCTACAAAATTTGATTTCTACGATATTTGCAGAGACATGAAATTAAGTTAAATAAAATCGATCCATACCTGTGATCGATTAATGAAAAGAATTTTCATTAAATTAAAAAGGCTTCTTGAAAATATTTGAATAAAGAAAAACAAATGAGATTATTGTTAATGAAGAGGTGCGATGGTCCAAACATAGGGACACAATTTTTTATAGCTCACACCAGTTGGAAGAGTATTTAAATGAGAAAGAGTGGTGAGAAGAAAGTGACTCTGTAGTCCAGATAAGAAGATCAAAATAGAAGCAGATTCCAAGAAGAAGAATTGTTGGTTCTTATGAAGTGAGGGTGGAAGGGAGGAGCATCGAAGGATTCTGTTAAGACAACTCAAGAGCATTTAATGGAAGGAAGGAAGGTGAAAATGCATCCCATGAAATTCATGATGAAGACACAAGGAAGGTGAATCAAGAATGGAGAAACTCCAACTTTGGTTTGAAGACCAACCACGTTCCTAAGATTGATATGAGGAAGTTTGATGGCAAGGACCCAATCACATGG
>ML790320.1:57840-68072 GCA_009831015.1 Picea engelmannii | reverse complement strand
CCCTCCAAGGGGTTTGGTAGCTATCTCTCAACGCTACTCTTCATTTTTCACCATTTTGGTACATTTTGCCTCTTCTTCTTGCTTGTTAGTAGCTCACACTTTTAGGGGAAGAAGTGGTACGACCTTCTTCCATGTGTGAGCCATTGGGGTAGTTAGTTCTATCCTAGGGTTTCATTTCATAGTTTTCTTGCTTCCTTTTTAGCTAGGACGTGAGGTTTAGAAGGTGAAGGGAACCTTCTCAGCCTAGGACATGGGGTAGAGGTTGTCTCTTGGTTGCTTGCTTGGTTTGATAGTTTAATTCTTAGTCTCTCTCTCTCTTTTTACTTGTTTTCCCTAATTTATAAACTCTTAAAAGAACTTAACCAAACTAGGAAAACCTAATTAATTGCCTACCTATTTGGGAGAGGAATGCCCCAATAGGTAAGGTTAAGTGGTTGATGATGTGATTAATGATCTATGGGCTAATGCTATAATTGTTTTTGTTTTAGATCAAACACATAATCATTGTCTTTAGCCTATTGGGCAACATAATAAGTAACCTAACTATATCATTTACTTGCTTAGTTAGCTTTCAAGTTTTTTTTTTTCATGCACATGTTTAGATCTTAAATGCTTAAATCTCTAAGTGCTTAAATAAGTGAATGGTTTATTTCTCTATTGCTTATATCTATTGGAAGCCACTTGCTTAGGCTTTAATGTTGTTAAACGGTTAAGTAGGCAAACACACACTAAATTTTCTTTCCATCTCTTGAAGGCAAGTTGTCCTTGCCATTGTGATTTTTATTTAATAGCAAGCTTATATGTGCATGTGATAACTTAAATATTATTCAGCCATCTTTATTTGATTTACATGTGTTCACACTTTTAATTGCTTAAGCTTGAAATAACACTTTTTTAAGCTCATAACAATTTCGGCCATATCACTAAATCACACGTTAAAAGTGTCTTAAAATCTTCAAAACACTCTAAAAATCACCTAAAAGTCTACCTAATCCATATCTATACTTAATAGACTATTTAGGGTACCTTAGACCACCATCTTCACCATCTAAAACAAGGCTTGAGGAAAACAACGGAGGGTGTAGGCAGGGGACTGTCTCACGGCGCACAAGATGTGTCCTCTCCAGGAAGTACTCTTGTTTTGGGCTGACCTGTGAAGCTAGGGTGGTAACACTTATTGAGCATCCGACAGTTATTTTGCAATAGGAGGAGGAGGCTTTGGTGAAAGCTTAATAAAATTTGATAACTCTTTAGAAAGTCTAATAACTAAACCTTGGACCAAATCAAGAGTGTGGGTAATATTCATCAATCTTAATAACATTTGTGCTTAAATCTTCTAAATCTTCTTGAATGTGTTGATGATATTGATATATTGATGATGATCTCATAATTGTGATGAATTGTTGATGTTGATACTTTAATCTTTGGTACTTTAAACACATTGTGGGTTGAGTAATCAAGAGTGTGGGTAATATTAATCAATCTTAATAAAATTTGTGCTTAAATCTTCTAAATCTTCTTGAATGTGTTGATGATATTGATATATTGATGATGATCTCATAATTGTGATGAATTGTTGATGTTGATACATTAATCTTTGGTATCCTGCACACATATAATTGAAACGTGGTTAGCTTGCTCTTGTATCATTTGTATCTTAGCATTTTTACTTGTAATTAATTGTATCTAATATTATTTTGTTCAATTTATTCTTTTGTAATCTTGTAAGTAACTTGTATTCTACTTGTAACGAAACACCCCTTTAACTTAGTAGACCCCTTGCCCAATCTTTAGGCACTAGTCTTAGTTTCCCTAGGAAAAGGTTTAACTTACATACTAACCCTTGCATCTTGCATTGTTGCTTGTGCATCATAGGATAGATCCCCTCTAACCATAAGAAATTAAAACTAACTCGTAGAACTTAAACTTTAACACATCTAGTAACTAAGGTCTACCCCCTTTGGCTTCCCTAGGAGTAAGCCTAGACGGAAGAGGTTCCAGTCAAAGTGACAGTGTAGGCTATGAACCTAGGCATTGTGCCTCCAAGGACACACTAAGTGAGCCGGACTTAGCTCACGTCTGCAAGTGTGTATAAGGATGGCAACACTCAGAAAAGGAACTGTTAGCTTAGGAAATAATAAAACCAAAGAAGAAGATGTACTTTTGGTAGAAAATCTCAAAACAAATCTTCTAAGTGTAAGTCAAACGTGTTATCAGGGTCACATACTTACTTTTGATTCTCAGAAATGTGAAATCAGAAAAAAGGACACTAGAAAGATAGTGGCAGTTGCACTAAGAACATCTAGTAATGTGTACATCCTCGATATAGAAGAAGAAGAAAAATGTTGCTTAAACCAAGTAGATGAAAGTTGGCTATGGCATAGAAGGTTGGGACATTTAAGCTTTGACAACTTGATTAAATCCAACAAAAAATAAGTAGTTAGGGGCCTACCAGAAGTGATTAAGCCTTCAGATCCTATTTGTAAACATTGTCAAATAGGAAAGCAAACAAGATTTAGGCTAAAAAAAAAGAGCATTCCACAACTAAACCATTAGAGCTTATTCACAAAGATCTATGTGGACCTACCAGAACCAAAATCACTTATGGTGAACATTATTTTATGTTGATTGTTGATGATTACACAAGACTGACCTGGGTTTTCTTTTTAAAAGAAAAATCAGAAGCCTTTGAGAAATTTAAAGTATATAAAGCTCTTGTAGAAAATGAAACAGATCTAAAAATTAAGTGTCTAAGATCATACAATGGAGGAGAATTCACCTCTAAAGAGTTCACTCAATTCTGTGAAATCCATGGTATCAAAAGACAATTTTCAGTTCCCAGGACTCCTCAATAGAATGGAGTGGTAGAAAGGAAAAACATAACAGTTCAAGAAGCTACAAGAACTATGCTAAATGAAGCCAAGCTTCCAGACACATTTTGGAGAGATGTTATCCACACATCAAGTCACATAATTAATAGAGCTCAGTTGAGACCCAATCATGACAAAACCCCTTATGAACTATGGTTTGGGAGGCCAGCCTCTATAAAATACTTTAGAATTTTTGGAAGTAAATGTTACATAAAGAATGATGAAGATAATCTAGGAAAGTTTGACCCAAGATCTGATGAAGGAATATTCTTAGGATAATCATCAAATAAAAAATCATACAGATGTTATAATCTCAGACTACTAAAAATAGTGAAAAGTGAAAATGTAAAAATAGATGATCTAACAAATGGCATATCCCAAGGCTTTGATAAAAAATATCAACAAAAATATGATGATATAAAATCTCAACAAGAGGATGATGATGTATAATCTCAGTAAGAAGAAGATGATGAAGAACAAGAAAATGAACCTCACACTGATGAAGAAGACAATGAAGAAACGCCCTTGACAAGAGCTCCATCAAAAGGAGTTCAAAAGAATCATCCTGAAAGCCAAATCATTGGAGATAAAAGTGCAGGAGTAGAAACAAGAAGGAAACAAGCTTTTGACTCAGAACAAGCAATGTTATCCCTAATTGAACCTAAATTAGTTAAAGAAGTTGTCAAAATTAAATATTGGATAAAATCAATGAATGAAGAACTAGATCAAATAGAAAAGAATCAGACTTGGGAACTAGTTCCAAGACCCAAGAACAAGAATGTGATAGGAACTAAGTGGATATTCAAGAAAAAATTAAATGAAAATGAGGAAATTATGAAGAATAAAGCTAGATTAGTCTGCAAATGATATTCCCAAGTAGAAGGTATTTATTTTGAAGAAAATTCCACTCCAGTAGCAAGGCTTGAGGTAATCAGAATGTTCCTAGCATTTTCATGCTTCAGAAATTTCAAAATCTATGAGATGGATGTCAAATCATCATTCCTTAATGGAACACTAGAAGAAGAATTCTATGTTGAGAAACCAAAAGGTTTCATGTTATCAAAAAACCAGGACTATGTGCGCAAACTAAAAAAGGCTCTATATGGTCTTAAACAAGCCCCCAAAGCATGGTTCTCTAGGCTTGATCAATATCTACAAAAGCATGGATACAAGAGAGGGACTATTGACAACAACTTATATATCAAAATTGAGGATCAAAACATGATTTTTGTGGTATTATGTGTAGATGACATCATATTTGGGAGTAATCTCACTACACTAAGAAGAAAATTTGCAACCAAAATGCAAGAAGAGTTTGAAATGTCTATGCTGGGAGAACTATAATTCTTCTTAGGTTTACAAGTAAATCAAACAAAAAATGGAATATTTGTTTCCCAAACCAACTATATCAAGAAAATGTTGAATAAATTCCAAATGGAAGACAATAAACCTATGGGTACTCTAATGGTCATTAGATGTAAACTAAGTCTAGGAGATGACTCACCAAAAGTAGACCAAATGATGTATAGATATATGATTGGAAGTTTTCTCTATTCAACAACAAGAAGACCTGACATCATGCAGGATGTAGGAATCGTGGGGAGATTTCAATCTGCACCTAAAGAAACCCACTTAAAAGCAGTAAAAAGAATATTCAGATATCTTCAAGGTACCCTAGAACTAGGATTATGGTATCAAAAAGATAAACACTTCAATCTAACCGCATATATTGATGCAAATTGGGCAGGTAGCATAGATGATAGGAAAAACACCAGTGGAGCATCATTTTTCTTAGGAAAGATTCTGGTAGCATGGTCAAGCAAAAAACAATCATCCACATCACTCTCTACAACAAAGGCATAATACATTGTTGTTGCATCCTACTGCACACAAGTTCTTTGGATGAAGCAAACTCTAGAAGACCTACAAATAAAATATAATGATCATATTACTATTAACTGTGACAACACTAGTGCCATAAGTATCTCTAAAAATCCAGTCATGCATTCAAAAAACAAACATATTCCAATTAAATACCATTTCCTAAGAGATCAGGTCACCCAAAAAACAGTTAAAATAGTATATCTAGACACCAAAGAATAGATTGCAGACATTTTCACAAAACCTCTTTCCAGGAGTACTTTTGAAAATCTCAGACAGAAATTAGGAGTAATTCAAAAACCTCATTAAAAATAAAATTGTCAGGGGGAGCAACCCTTTTCCATTGATGTCAAAGGGGGAGAGTAACTTTAGAGAGAAAAGCATCGTCGCAGGGGGAGTTTGTGTATGAAGTTAGAGTGTTTCCCTCAATGACAAAGGGGGAGATTGTTGGACATATTTTCATTGATGTCAACAATCGATGCCATTACATTAAATTCCAAGGATTTAAGAGCTAAGGAGGGTTAACGACTGAAGATGGGGGCATAAATAAATGTATAAAAATAGTTATTAAAAAATGCAGGAGAAATAACATTAAAATAGATCAAAAGCTCAGAAGACATAACACACATGAAGCTCAGAAGGGAAAGCACATTGCAGAAACATGATCAGGATTGAAATCCCCATGGGACAAACCAGGACCATCAGATCTGGACAATACATGATGACCGTTAGATCTAGGAGGAGGACGTGTGCCACATCAAGAGATCCACATCAGCAAGGAAACGTGGCACAATCAGACAAAGACAAGTGTCCAGATGAAATTGGCATTTCAGGTACTTGTAAGTCACAAATCTAAGTGACATGTGGCAACCACTCGGCCAGTGCCAATTCAGTAGTGACGTCAACAAGTTACATTATTTTAGGAGTATGTACTTCGGGGGAAACCATTTCTAACACCAGTAACTTCCTGAAGTGTCGAAGGTCGAAGTTAAACGCTAAACCATTGATTTAATTCGGGAGCGTTCTCAACCGATGATCAAAGTGGAAGGATAACGTAAGTGGAGTTGTTAACTAACAACAAGCAGTCACCACTACTTTAAGACTTATTCGGTAGGTATCACTTTAGAGGAATTTCTACTCCATATCTGGAAGTCACGAAGGACGAAGTAAATGAGAATCGTTCACTCACCCGTTGATTAAGTCATAACCGCTAGATTAAGCAGTAAAAGAATGAGTAAGGATTGGATCCAGACTGTTGATTTGGTTCTGGGAATCATGCTAGCCATCAGATCAACCCATGTGAGAGGTAACCATTTCGGGAAATTTAAAACTCTGAAATATTGAATGATTGTCAAAGAAAAATCGTTGAAACACCGAAATATAGAGAACTAGGTTCTAGACCCCGGTCATGGGTTACGAACACATAAGCCGTAAGGCGCTGGGAAGATATCTTAGACAATAATCCCATGGTTTTTTGTAGATACATGTAAATGGTTTGAAGGAAGCACCTCTACAGAATTTGATTTCTGCAATATTTGCAGAGACATGAAATTAAGTTAAATGAAATCGATCCATATCTGTGATCAAATAATGAAAACCATTTTCATTAAATTAAAAAGGCTTCTCGATAATATTTGAATAAAGAAAAACAAACGAGATTATTGTTAATGAAGAGGTGCGATGGTCCAAACAAAGGGACACAATGTTTTATATCTCACACCAGTTGGAAGAGTATATAAATGAGAAAGAGTGGTGAGAAGAAAGCGTCTCTGCAGTCCAGATAAGAAGATCAAAAATCTCCTCCTAAATTTTCTCATGTCCTAAAATCTCCTCCTCCTTTGTGATTAGAAATGAGATCTTCACCTTCCAAAGAGGCCTCCTCTTAGCCAAAGGAGGCATATGATGTCATCAAATTAGATTGATAAGATCCGAAGGGGGACAAAATGGGGGTATATGTATAGGTGATGTAGTCAAATGTATATGTAATAAAGATCGGTCTAATAATGGACCCACATGTGCAATAACTGAGAATAGGTATATATAGAGGTAAATATAGTCACTATTAGCACGAAAATATGAACGTATGATTTGGTTATGTGGTTTTACTTGGGTTATTTATAGGTTATCCTATTATACAAGGAGTTATTGTGTAACTGATTTATATTATCTCTTTGGTAGTTGTGCTCTACATTCACATATTGTGTACATTGTGTGTACTCTAATTTATTTTGATATTTTAAAGATTTGGTACATAAATTTGGTATCAAAGGATGAAAAAGGAAAATGATAGAAATTTTTTTTTAGAGAGAATTTGTTTCTATGGTGAAGCTTCTAAGTGGTGGAAAATTCTTGATGAAAGTACTAGACTAAACACAACATGGGAAGTATTTGAAAAATTCTTATCAAATAAATGGATCATGGACATTAAAATGAGGTGATGCATAAAATTAAAGTTGAGTTAAAAGAATAAAAAGAAGAGTTAAGTAAGAAGGGTGATTATTTGTCAAATATATATACCCTTAATGAAACACTCATTAAGGAGGTTCATAAATTTATAAAAAAAAAAAAGGAAAGTTTAGCAAAGGAAAGTGGGAAAAGGACAAGGCAAGGAAATGATTACTAAAGAAATATGAAGAAATAAAAAGGTTGGATAAGCATCATCAATTCCTTCTTAACAATGTTAAGAATATAAAAAAACATCTAATGACAACTAAGCTAAAGAATAAGGATGAGGATATTATCATAAAAAATTAGGAGGATACTAACAAAATATTTGAAGAGGAAATTTCAAGAAGGTTGAAGAAGCCGTAAATAAGAATGCGGTAAAAACTAGAAATGAGATCTAGAATTGAATAAGGAGGTAATAATTTGATGGATGAAATCACATTACAACTTCAACAGGAGAAGGAAGACAAGATTCAAAAAGGTCATTAGAAAATACTTGAAGAATTTGATCTCCACCTCAAGGATGTGCATGTCAAATATGATGGTGGTATTTTAAAGGATAGACTAATCAAAGGCCAAGAAGAGAAGATAAAGGATTCCACTCTCTTTGAAAGATGACTAATGATATGGATGCGAAAAATGAAGGAAAACCTTCAAAGGTGAAACCATACTAACACCCTAATTTGCAATAAAGACAAGAATATCTACATTGACATTACCAAAAAAGAAGATGGAATAATTAGAAATATTCATGGAATAGAGCATCATAGAACCATTAATAAATAGGATATTATGAGATACTAGAAAATACAACAAAATAGAGAAGTTACAAAAACAACATAGGGTATCAAAGGAAATAAAATTATGCAACAACCATCTATCAAGGATTAAGACCAAAAAAGAATTGACTTTGTATGGATGGATCATCATTAGTTGTAGCAAGAGAGAATGAAATTAAGGAAATCATATTACTTGGTTTCATCACATGTAAAATAACTAACTACAAATCTTTGAGGATAAAATTTTTGAAGGAGGGTATTATGATATGACCCCAAGGGGGGTATCTATGGGGGTAGAATTATATGTAATGGGTTGAATGCATAGTAATAGGGACCAGCCTAATAAAGGGCCCACATGTGAAATGAGTGAGTATAGGTATATATATAGGTCAATATAGTCATTATTGACATGAATGTATGAACATATGATTTGGTTACCTGTCAATTGGGTTTACCTCAGGTGGTTGGGATGAATTATTGTTATCCTCCCCACTTGGATTCAATTCACATAAGTGACAATGTTAGGGACCTAACCTCCTTAACCCCTCACGTAGGTAGAATAATATATTTTCCATGTAATAAAGGCCAATATTAATAAGGCCTAGTAATAAGGAAGAATAAGTCAAATGTAAGAATACCTAATAGAAGCTTCTGCTTCTAGAAGATCTTCCTCTAGATTGTTCTTTTCGTAGATAGATTTAGTATAAATAGGAGTCGAGGGAATGATAATTTTTGTCTTGGATATTGTTGTAATAGAGCTTTGCTCTGCTGGAGGTTTCCCCCTCGAAGAGGCAAGTGAACATTGCTATCATTAATAGAGGTGCTCTTTCTGTTGTTATTCTGGTATTATTTTGATAGTGTTCTGGTTATATCATTGTTGTTCTGAATTTGCTTGCTAAATATTTATGTTCTTCTTACTATATTATATCTGGAATATTTCAAGTGGTATCATAGCACTTTCCTTGGCATAAAATTGTGGGTTATTTTTTTTCAGGGTAGAGATGTATTATGATGTCTTAAATCTACAAAGATATGTCGTTCAACACATAAATCCATGATCGGGGAAGCATACATGCATGAATTACAAGTGGTACTTAATATCACATTGTTGGCCACCCTTGTAACCCCTAGTGGTACCCCTTCGAGTGGTAGTGCATCAGACATCACCTGTATACGGATCGACCTAGAGATCTTGAAGCCCTCCATAGATAAATCGATCGGTTGCCTAACTGTTATAGTTACACCGAGAAAAACACTCGAGTAGATACTCTCTAGTACATGGGTAGTTAGGTAGTACGGCTCAGAGCATGGTCTAGAATCCTTATTTTGTGCCCTAAGATATTGGGTCGAGTACTACTATTGGACCTCGCATGTATATCAGAGAGATATAGCACATGGAAAACCCTTGTTTGTAGAAACCCTGAATACCCTAACCCTTGGGATGGAAACATAAATATTCGATCTTGTTGGCACCATTATTTGAGCCCTATCCCATTCCATTCCTCTCTTCTCCCTAATCACAGTCATACCTATAATTTTTCAGCAAAAAAAATCACGTGGAACTTGTAAATGTGTTGAACCTACACATAATAGATCTAGCTAGAAAATACTACACACATTTGCAGAGAGAAATTAAGAAAGAAGAAGCAAGATAGAAAGAATGGAAGAATTCTCATTAACCGTATTCCACACTCAAAGAGTGAATAATTTACAATAGATATAGAATACATGAGTAACTAATGAACCGTAGTGGTGGTCTAGATTGATCTGGACACACACCAGCAATTACAAGAGTAAATTGCCACCTAGTCTAGTCTCCTAGGCAGTTACAGGAGTGAACTACCACCTAGTTGAGTTAACTAGTCAACTGGTCTTCAGTTAACTAACTGAACAAAGAGTAGTGAGTTTGTGATGATCCAAATGTTGCATGGTGAAAAAACCAATGCAACATCTAAACTCAACTCAACTAGTCAAATTGAAGTGTCAAATGAAAGAGAATATTCTCCAGGTGGAATATTCTCCCCTAAAATGTAGGAGACTAGATAATGACTAATTATGACTAATAAACAAGAAATAACCTTAGGAAAAATAAATCCTAGGTGTGTGTGAAGTAACTCCAACACCCTCCCTGAACATCACTATGGTGAAAATAAAGAATGGGTCCCGGCTATGAGGCCATGTTAGGTACCCAAATACAAAAGATACACTGAACTAAACGAGGAAAGAGGGAAAACCTCATGGGAAACCCCCCCCCCCC
>ML790320.1:31848-57790 GCA_009831015.1 Picea engelmannii | reverse complement strand
AAAATAAAAAATGAGAAGGAACAAAAAGCAGTTGCTAAGCAACCCGGTCCTTCACTCCAAGAAGACCTCGCAACTGTGCAAGTTTGTGCTCATTGAATATTTTGTTGAAGATGTAGATGTCTGCACGGATTTGATGAATTATATGCACCGTTGAGATGTCCACACGTATCCACTTTTTCTTCTTGTAATGATAAATATCCAAATAAATTTTGGATGAAATTTTGAAAACCGTGCGGCCGTTTATGGAAAAATGCTGAAATTTTTTTGAAATTATGATTTTAAAACAATCATAACTTCACTTTCGGGACTCCATTTTGGATGATTTGTTTTTTGAAATTGGATATTTTCCCGAGAGGAATTAAAATATCAAATTTGTTTCTACAAATTGTGATAAGAAAATATCAAAATGGCGTCTAATGTGGGTGGCTCCCTTTTTGTCTCTTGAGATGCATGCATGGTGCATGCAAAAGTGTCTGCATGTGACTCCTAAGATGCATGCCATATATATTCCACATTAATTTCAGAAATAAATCTGAAATGGAGTAGACATCATCTTCAATTATTGGAATACTAATTTCTGCAAAAACGTTTGTAGAAGACTCTTCATAATAAGAGGCTTGATCTTCTGATGGATTCTCTTCTGGCTCTATTTGTTCGACCTCCTGCATGAAATATTCACAATATTCTTTATTCCCAATTAGAACCTCCAATCTGGTCCATAATTCATTTGGAGTTGATCCTTGTGATTCTTCATATACTTGATGGAAAAGTTCGGGAGAAACAGACATGTCGATACTTCCTATGGCCATATCTTGTCTATTGAGAAAGTCATTTTTCTCATCGACAAAATCAGGCTCTACTTCCATTGCCATGGTTATTTGGTATAAGCCTCTACTTTTGAGAAGAAGTAGAATCTTTGGCTTCCATTCCAAATAGTTATGAGGTTTGAGAAGTATTTCCGGTGAATAATCCATCTTTTGTTGTCTTCAATCTTTTGTACCTGCAAAAAATGATTTGGTGTAGCTTTTTCTTAGTAGTCCATCAGCTCTTATACCATGTAAATGTGTTAAACCTGCATATAATATATCTAGATAGAAAATACTATACACATTTGTAGAGAGAATTTAAAAAAGAAGAAGCAAGATAGAAAGAATGGAAGAATTCTCATTAACCATATTCCACACTCAAAGAGTGAATAATTTACGATAGATATAGGATACATGAATAAATAATGAGCCATATTGGTGGTCTAGATTGATCTGGACACACACCAACAGTTACAGAGTAAACTACCACCTATTCTAGTCTCTCAGGCAGTTACGGGAGTGAACTACCACCTAGCTGAATTAACTAGTCAACTAGTCTTCAATGAACTATTTGAACAAAGAGTAGTGAGTTGGAATATTCTCCCCTAAAATATAGGAGACTGGATAATGACTAATTATGACTAATAAACAAGGAATAACCTTAGGAAAAATAAATCCTAGGTGTGTGTGAAGTAACTCCAACAGACCTGAACCCCTTCCAACCCCTTTATTTGGGCCTTAACCCATTGGATTCCCCCCGTCGCCCTGATCGTCATGATACCCTTCACCCATAACCCCTTTTCTTTTCGGTCCCACCCATCCCTTTCTATTTCACCCCTTCATCATGGCCCACACCCGTAGCCAAGACTTGGAATCCCACTTCAAATCCTTGTCCTCTGCTTTCACAGAGACCCAATAGGAAGTGTGAGAACTCAATGCCTATATTGCCACCATCAATAAAAACATGGATTCCTCCATAGACACAAAAATGGAAACCATCAAACATGACCTCTCTAACCATCTTTCATCCTTCACTGGCATGATCTACGCCAAGTTGAATATCTCTGTAGACATTACCTCCTCTGACCCACCTTTTCACCCTGAAGGTGAAACTTCCTCCAACTCCCATAATTTTCATCCCCATCACTTTCAGCGTGACCTATGCCTTCTGTGTGTGGATGTGAAAAAAATGGATGGCTCAAATCCCACCGGCTGGGTAACTCAAATGGAACGATATTTCTTTTTGTATGAAATCATAGATGAGTTGGCCAAAATTTGGTATGGTTCTCTCCATCTAGATCAAGAATGTTGGAAATGGTGGCAATGGATAAAAAATGATCGCCAAGGGTATGTGGCTTGGACACAATTTGTTGTAGATATTTATGAATGCTTTGACACTAGCACCAACCATTTAGGTCGTTTGACAAAGTTGAAACAATCTGGCATAGTGGAATACTTTATAGCTATTTTTGAGTGATTGACTTTCCGCACAAAAGGCATGTCTGATGTTTTTTTTCTTTCCGAGAATGATTTATCAGTGGCCTCAAGGATGAGATATATTCCCATGTCCTCATGGCTCACCCTCAAAGTTGGGTGGAATCTACTAAAATATCTAAGGAGGCACAACAAGTTGTCTCATATCAAACCAAAAAATCGTCCTTCATTCCTCTCCTTAAACCAGTCACTCCCCCTCCTCCTTCCACTCCACTAAAGATCTAGAAATTGACCCAGGCAGAAATGGTTGAACACCAACTCAAGGTCCTTTGTTATAATTGTGATGAAAAATATTTTCTCGGGAAAAAAAGTAAGGAACAAAAGATTTTTATGGTCATCTCTGAGGATGTTTCTAAAGAACATGTCAAGGCTCCCCATGTGGTTGAGTCACCTGAACCCATTGACATGACTCAACCTTCCGACCCTCTATAAGTTGAACTGGTCATTTCCATGAATGTTCGCACTGGCTTCTTTGCTCCCCAAACCCTCAAGATAATTGGTTACAATAAGTATCGAAATTTCATCATCCTCGTTGACAGTGGAAGCACCCATAATTTTATTCATCATCACATTTCCCAATAAACTAATTGTTATATTTGAGAATTCAACAACTTTCAAATCATTATTTCTAATGGCGGGTCCATGAAAGGTTGGGGCATTGTGAAAATTTGTCTCCAAATTGGTCAGTACCACATGAAATCTCATATGTTTTCTATCAACATGGGTGGTTGTGATAATGTATTCGGTGTAAAATGGCTAAGGATGTTGGGACCCATTCTCATGGATTTTAAGGAATTAACCATGCAATTCAACCAGGAGAGAAAACAGTATAAGTTCCAATCCATCACAACAAGTTCCCTTGATATCATCAATTCCCATTGCATGGAAAATCTCCTCAAAAAAGTTCATTCTGACATTATTGCACAATTCCATTCCATTCATGCCACTGAGATACCCTTTGTGCCTCCTGACCTCCAATCCATCCTCTCCAAACATTAAGTTGTTTTTTCCACTCCCCAAGGCCTTCCTTCTTCCTGTGTTGTTCATGATCATTCCATTCCCCTTGTCCCAGACATCCTTCCTCCCAATGTGAGTCCCTATCGTCATCCCTTTTCCCAGAAAAATGAAATTGAGCAAATTGTTCAAGAAATTCTTGCCACGGGCATTATCCATCCTAGTACTAGCCCTTATTCTTCTCATGTATTCATGGTACTTAAGAAAGAAGGCTCTTGGCGCATGTGTCTTGACTTTCGTTCCCTAAACAAACTCATCGTCAAAGACAAATTTCCCAGTCATGTCATTAATGATATCTTGGAAGAATTAAGTGGTGCCCAGTTATTTACTAAACTTGATCTTCATTTTGGCTACCACTAGATACATATGAAATAGGTTGGAATCCCTAAGACTGTATTTTGAACTCATGAGGACCACTATTATTTTTTGGTCATTCCCTTTGGCTTATGTAATGCTCCCTCCACTTTCTAAAGCTTCATGAATCGTGTCTTCCATCCTTTTCTCTGACATTTTTTCTTAGTTTTCTTTGATGATATTCTCATCTATAGTAAAACCTGGATATCCCATCTTGCTCCTGTGGATCGAGTTCTTCATCTACTCTCTCAGCACCAAATTTTCCTCAAACATTCTAAATGTTCTTGTGGAGCCTTAGAAGTTGATTACTTGGGTCATATTGTTGGAAATATAGGTGTTAGGGTGGATCCTAAGAATATTGAATATGTGTAGGATTGGCCTCGCCCCAAGAATCTCAAAATATTGTGTGGTTTTCTAGTCTTAACATGCTAGTATTGCAAGTTTGTTAAGAATTATGGAAATATTGTGGTGCCTCTCACTTCTCTCCTTAAAAAGAATTATTTCAATTGGACTCTTGCGGATGATCATGCCTTTCAAGCCTTGAAAGAGGCTATGTGCATTACTCTTTTCATAGCCCTTCCTGACTTCACAAAGACCTTTGTCCTAGAATGTGATGCTTATGGGAGAGGAATTGGAGCAGTCCTTGTGCAAGATGGTCGGCCTTTAGCCTTTACCAACAAACAACTATCAAAATGGAATTTGGGCCAATCAATCTATGAAAAGGAAATGTTGGTTATTCTACATGCAGTGGACCTATGACATCCTTATCTATTAGGGAAACGTTTCCAAATTAAGACAAATCATCAGAGCCTCTAGTATTTTTTGGAGCAACATCCTTCATCCCTAGAGAAACAAAAATGGGTGACTAAGACATTTGGATATGATTATGAGATCATTTACAAGAAAGGAAAAGAAAATGTGGTTGTTGATGCTCTTTCAAGAAAATATGAAGATGAAGGGTCCCTTTTTTCCCTCTCCTTCATTGTACCAGATTGGCTCCAATCTATTCGTCAAGAATGGCTATAAGATCCCAAATTTTTGCATCTGATCCAACAATTGCAAACCAATTCTCCAGTTTCCCTAGGATACTCTTGGCACAATGATGAGCTTCGCTACAAATGCCATATGTATTTAAGTAAATAGTCACAACGTAAATCCACGGTCCTTTCTGAGTTTCATGTTGCACCCACAACTCGGCACTCAGTGTTTACCAAAACCTATAACCGGGTCAAACATTCTTTTTTCTGGGATAGTATGAAATATGATGTTCTCACTTTTGTGGTGGAATGTGATGTTTGTCAATGAAACAAGGGAGAAATAATAAAATCTTCTGGAACACTACAACTGTTGTCGATTACACCCTCTATTTGAAGGGATATCTCTATGGATTTCATTATTCGATTACCTAAATCGGGAAATAAGTCAGTCAACATGGTGGTAGTTGATCTTCTTTCCAAGTATGCTCATTTATGTGATCTTCAACACCCATTCACCGCCTCCATTGTGGCTAAACTTTTCATGGATCATGTCTTCAAGCTTCATGGCATGCCTCATTCTATTGTTTTTAATCGAGATCTCACTTTCACCAACAAGTTTTGAAAATAATTTTCCCGGCTACAGGGAACCCAATTTCATCTCAGCACTACCTATAATCCCCATAATGATGGTCAAACTGAAGTTGTCAACAAGTTTTTGGAAACATATTTGAGGTGTTTTACATCTGAAAGACAAAATCAGTGGGCTCAATGGTTATTATTATCCCATACCCTGGGGATAACTAAGGATATCGTGTCTCAAGGCCCACATGTCCTAGACATGGAGTACCAAGATTTGGATGATTTGATCATGGCCTTGAAGATCCCCTCTTTTCTACAATACAACATATTTATAAACAACAACAGTATTCATCCAGCCAACTTGAACCTGAAGTAGTAGTAAGTCTTGCTCCATGATGTAATGAGTCTGGGTATCGTGGTATGTGTCACTCTGATTCTTGAAGCACTTGAATATGTTGCATTGAATTCTCCTTTCATTTCATAACATTTTCTTGGAAATTGTGCTCTTTGACTTGTTCATACCTGGAAGGGTGACATGGTGCCCTAGTAAGTTGATCTTCCTTTAGGATGGGTTTGCACTAGGTGGGTCTAGAAAGGTCATCATATGTTCCCTCCATACTTATCACTTTCCATCTTTATTCCTCTCATCTCCTCCTACCTTTGTTTGGGAATTAGGATTGGACACACTAGGAAGGGTTGTACCTTGCCTTGTGGGAAGAAGGGGATAAAGGCCCAGAGGGTAAAATTAGTTGGCAAGAGTTAAAATCCAATATTGAAACCTTTGAGATGCTTCGCCCAAGGATTCCTGAGAAAGCAGTAAAAGGATTCTTAATAAGAAAAGGGAACCCATAAAGATAAATAAGCACTCTAGGTTCTAGTTGGTGGATAGGAGGTCTCATCATGAGACATCCTATTATGACCATGGGCATGTAGTGGTATGACACTACCACATATCTGGTCACCAAACCAGGATAGTGGCTCTTGGTGGCATAACCAAGAGAAAGCGGGTATCATCATGATCCATCCTTCTCATCTCCATGAAATGTGTGTTGATAACATTGTCACTCCTGGTCATCAAGCCAGGACAGTGTCCCTCAATTATCCCTTTGAAGCACAAAAAAAAAATATCAAAAGAAATGAAGCTAAGAGTAAAAGAAAATGAATGGGATAGGAAACAACAACATCTATGAAAAGGTGCAACTTTCCCTATACAAATTAACTCACATGTAATACTTACATTTAATTGTTATCACTACACCCCATGCCACCTCATACTCTTACATGACCTAGATTGGCTCCCACCTAGGAAACACCCCAAAATTAAGGATGGTTATCCTAATAGGACACCTTGAGACCTTCTCCAAACCTAACTTGTCAAATCACATAACGTCTTTGAGCATTTGTCTGGGTCAAGGGGGTTTGATGCACATGATTGGGTAATTTGATTATTGGATGTGATTTACATGCTATGATCCCTGTGACTTATGAACCCATGGAGGGTGTACTTGTCATTTTTGCAGGACCTTGCCCAATGGATAGGTACACATGAGGGAATGATTAGCTCAGACCTTCATGGGGGATTGAATCCTACAGATGGATTTTGTAACCCCAGCCAGGGGCATGAAGACATCAGATATTTGCACTAGGAAGAATGAAGGATTTTTCCCTTGGAGACACCCTAGCATACCTAGACCCAGGGGGATATTTCTTTTCCACATGGACATTTGCCTTTGAGAGACTAGGACGTCGCCATCATGACCTTGAACTTCATGCAGAGTTAGGGTTTACATTTTGGAGGAAGTTGTGAGCTGGGTGGCACGTGTGGGAATCATCTAGGGCCCTTGGAGGCCAAGCATTTTGCATCCTGATCCCAACGTTCCACCTTAGTGGCTCAACGTCACCCTTGGAGATGTTTTTAGATGTTAATTAATTTTATTTATGTCAAAATTTGAATTTATTTGTAAATTGGCCAGGTCGGCCTTATTTAGACCTAAAATTAATTAAAGGTCACTAGTTTTGTATAAATAAACATAAAGTACATTTATTTTTATCATCAAAACTCCTCACACAAGAGGAGAGGTCTGAATTTTTATCCCTAGTAAGGGCTATTGGATTAAATTGTGAGGCACACTATTGTATAAGGCTTATTTTTGCAAGTTGGATCAATCTTGGAATTTTTTATGGTGATCTTGCATGGTATTTTCATGATTATTCTTGGTGCAATTAGGTAAAATCTGCATTTTTTTTCATCTATTGAATGGTTTATGTATGGTTTTATTTTCTCATACAAGATTATGAAATTCCATGATATACTTAATGCTTGAAATAAGGAACTTAAATTGCTACTTTATTACTTTATATTTTCCAAGCTTTCATTGAATTGATCTAGTAACTAGTGAAACCCTAGAGCTCTAGTTTTCTAGCACTCTAAGGTTTTGACCTATTTATCTTTGCCTAAGTTCTTATCCCATAAGAATCCTAAGGAGAGTAAGGTGCTAGGGCCTAGAATTGCCTACACCCTAGTATCTTGTTTCTTGAGGAAAATGCACAAGGGGACTTAAGTTACTACTCCTCCTATGCATTCTCCCTCTTATAATTTTTTGCTTTATCAAAATTGATTTCCGGCGTTAGAAGAATCCATCCACTTGAATACATAATCCCTAGAAGGTACTTGTTCTATCATCTCTCTTATTGAAGGATTAATTAAACACTCAAACACTCTTCTCCTAAGCTTTTACTAACTATCTCTAACCCTATTTTATCCTAGATCACTAACATATTTGTTGTTGTTACAAAATATTTCTACAACCATCTAACTGCAGAAAATTTCCTGCAAAACTGACCTTTAATGCTAGCTAGACACTTCAGAAATTGCTTGTGACAATTAATTATCATTTTTCCTAGTAAAAGCTACCTTTTCATTGCCTTTTCAAGCAATTATGAAGCATATTTCTTGCATTTGTTATAAAATACTTATTGTTGTTGTAAACTTTCATATTGTTGCAATTCTATATCAGTCAACTTAAATTTCAAAGGTCTATTATCTTATTGAAGCACTAACATCATTTTGTACTTGAAAACTGCCATATTTCTGCTTTGTTGTCTTTTTCTGGGTAGGTACACTTTATCTTTACTTTTTCTTCATCTCTTAAAGACATAACTGTTAGGCAGAAATATTGTCGTTTAATTCCATTGTAGTATTTTCCCAACCATTTAATTTGTCAATCCGAGGTTCGTAGGCTTACGAAGCACACACACTATATATGTAGTACTGAAGTAGAAGTAATCTAATCTAAATTGTTGAAATGAAACTAATCTAGGAAAGCAGGAAACATTAATCTAGAAAAGCAGGAAATTGCATAAAGGAAAAGCAATACAACATGTGAAGAGTTAACGACAAATAACATATGTGAGCTCACACAATAAAGCTATCTTGAATTACATAACAGTAATCAAATGACAATCATGAAAGCATAACAATGAAAGAATATGAATCAAAGCTAAGAATCCCTTTCTCTTTCGAATCTTAATGACTATTCTAATTCTAATTACATCCTAATTGAATTCTATAATTCCCCCCTCATGAAGAGAGAGCACTCTCTTTTATACATGAGAGCCTTGAAAATAAGATAACCATCTCATTATTACAGATCCACTATTCTCTTAACCTATTTCCCATTATTACAAAATATAATCCCTTTAAATCCTCACACATATCTCTCATATATCTTAGATAAGATATATGAAATCTCCATGATCTTCTCCTTTGGAATGGTCTTGAATTTTCTCAAATATTGAAATGGTGGAGGAAGTATTCGAGAAGTCCTTTGAATTAATCCTTCACATATTCCTACACATTACAAAGCTCACACATATTTGAGATATATATGAAATCATGTTGATTTTATAACATTTAATCACAAATTCCTTTTAAATACTAAAATGAATAAAGTGGATAACAATAAGGTGAAACCTAAGTATATTTATGGAAATGATATCATGAAAGGTTAATGGGGTGATGAAATGTGAAGAATGATGAAGGGAAAGGTGGATGAGAATAGGACATTTATGAGCCCCAACATACCCCCCAACTTAACTTGTTGCATGTCCTCATGCAACCATGCATGGATCTTCTTAAGAAATTTTGGCATCTGAATGTTGGCTTTGAGTGATGATAATGAATGTTTCCCGGGATGGAATTTACATGAGTAACAACTGACATTTTCTTATGGTTGGTTCTTGTGTGACAACCATGAATATAAAGAATGTCAGTTCTTGTGTTAACAACATTCATTTTGTTACTTGTTCTCTTGTTGTTATGATAATAGTTTTCGCATATTTTTAGTTTCCAGTAATAGCTAACATTTTCTTATGGTTGGTTCTTGTGTGACAACCATGAATATAAATAATGTTGGTTCTTGTGTTAACAACATTCATTTCATTACTTGTTCTCTTGCTGTTATGATAATAATTTGCCCATATTTTTACTGGAAAATGTATGCTATCATTGTGAAAACATCACTGAGTATAAGAAATCCCTTTCTTTTGTTTTGTATATCAGTGCCTATGAAGTAAAGTGCGACAGAGTATCATTGGAAAAGAAATGTTCATAACTGGTAAATGAGACAAAAAAAATGGAATGATGGTCATGGAAAAATGGAGTGATGATAGTGAATAAGGCATCCCACCCCCCAACTTAACTTGTTGCATGTCCTCATGCAACGTGGCATAAGTCATAGAAGTGAAAAGGAAAGGGAACCAGATCAGGGAATTTTCCAAATTATTCATTGCTAGCAATTGAGGAATTACATGATTAGAGTTTAGAAAATAACATACCTCCACTTACCCAAAATGGTGATGAACTATGTAATAGGAATATAGCTAATGTGACTGCTAGATCATGGAAGATGTCACTGTTGTAAGATCATATGGAAAGTGACTGTTGTTGTAGCTGTGACTGCTATCTGTTGGATCATAGAATGTGAAGTGGAGGGATCTGAACTACTACTGAATGCACCGTGGAAAAGAGAAAGTATGAAAGTGGAACTGTAGTACTCTCAGAGAGCGGTAGTCATGCTACTGTAACTGCTGATAGAGTCATGAAAAGTGTATAGTCTTCACTCGCTGCGAAACCTGATGGTACAATTCTAATCATGCGAATGAATGTGTCGATGTCGAGCATGAAAAGAAGTCATTGGATTATTGACTAATGATGAATGTTGTTAACCAATGCAAGGCAACTCACCATTGATTTCAATGAGTGCCAAGGTACCTGAGTACATCTGGCGAAGTGCAAATAGATGTGTTGATGTCGAGCCACTTGCAAGATCCGACGATCAAGGGACATTGATGTATTCCCATGATTGTCAGCGAGAGAACTTGCCATTAAGGCATGCAAGCCTCCAGGTACTCAAAATGGACTCTAGTCTATATCCCAGATAAGGTGTTGAGGTCGATGGGGCAAGACTTGTTGAAAGGTGGGCCTTAAGGAATCCCACATCAGTCAACGCCAGTTTGTACAAAAAGATTTGGTAGGTCTATAAATGGAAAGAAATCATGGTCAAGCAGTGTGGATCGGTAAGGCAAGGAAAACAAGGCAATGTAATCATGGAAAGGGGAGTTTGTTTTATTCAAAAAGAAAACTGGAGAGGCAAAAATGAACTGAAAAAAAAAAAAAAAGGAAATGATGTATGCTACTCAAAAAAATAGGTGTGTGGAATCATGAAAGTTAAGGCAATGGAAGATGGTTTCAACACATGAATGATTTATCGGCTTTGAAGGAGAAATGGGACAATGTTAAAGCATGAAATTGGCGAAATGCCGAAATACGGGTATCACAACATGGTGTATCAGCATGTTCGTTGTGTAACAACAAACATCAAGATGCGCAAAAAGTTGTTGTGTATCAGCAAATGGTTGTTGTGTAACAGCAAATGTTATGATGTGTAACAACTTCTGTTGAGTAACAACTCCTTCAAACTATCTAGCAAACATGGTTTTCTAAAAAAAAATGTTGTGATTCATGAAAATCACTGTAGCACGGGATGCGCTCGGCTGTGAACCTGAAAAGCTTAGTACAAATTTCTGCATAAAAACTGTGAGATTTGCGAGAACATATTATGCAGAAATAAATGCAAATGCAGCAAATCAAGGAAATAGACTTGCGTTTTTATACCTGTTTCCCTTGCATACTTACTTTTCTTAGCTGTATCAAATGTGCATAATAACCAGTGGCTGAGAATTGTCACTAAAGTCCTAGAATATTTAATATGTTGTTTGTCAAATTTATCCAAGAAATTAGTCAAGCTGCTCCAGTGATTTTAATTGTTTTTCTGCATAATCATGAATAATTAGAGCATACACAACAGTCGATCCAGTAAGCAAACACAACAATCGATCCTGTAAGAGAATACAACAGTCGATCATGTAATACAATGCCTTCAAAAACACGTTAATCAGAAATTCCAAGAACATAAATAGATCACGAAAATTTTATTGTTTTGGCCCTCCTTGGTTGTTCGATTCTATCATGGCTCAAGCCTCCAACCGTAATTAATTGCACCAAATCTGAAAATCAAGCTCTTGTCCATAAAGAAATCTGCCATTTCTTCCAACTGAGCATGAGTTTGACTGTTGTTAAAAACCGTCCATCCCGAAATTGATCTTTTTCATGTCCTAAAAAATCAAAACTGCTCTCAAACCAAGAAGAATTTTCAAAAATCACTCGCGACTCAGCTACATGAGACCCTTCTGCACAAAACCCGTGTCCTGGATTTTTTAAATTCGTCACTGCTTGCTTGAAAATTGCACCCGAAGTTGACTGTCTACAAATGGATGTTAATTGACGAAAAATTTCAGATCGAGAATTTCTCATTGCATATATGAGCTGGGTCTCAAGATCACGATGGAGATCATGACTAGAATAAACTATTGTTGCGTCCCTATCCAGATTATCAATCATCCAAACGTTTTTCAATGGATTTCACGAACGAATTAGTCAATTGATTGATCTTAGCCACGCATTATGGCTTATTTCCAACTTATTCGTTATAATGTTTTTGCATTTTTGTACCATGCAGTGGATAGGCATGATCCAGTTCTTTTATTAATTGAGATATTTGATTGTTTTATCAGATCTAAGTTTACTGTTATTTGGCAGAAATGATATCCGTAAACAATAAATTGATTTGATAATAAATTCTCCAAGTCAGTGCACATCTCCATAGACTACTGTGAGTATGAAAAACGATATGAATACCTAAAGAGAATATTCAATGATTGTAATAGGGTCAAGTGATCTAGAAAACGTGGTTGGATTTACAGAATAGTCTCTGGGATAAATGATAACAGATCAAGTATGATGACAACAAAAGAGAGATAGACTCTTTGAGTACTGAGAGCATTGGAAAGAGTCAAATATTCATGACAGTCTGTATCAACGATTTGATTATGAGGAAAGAGTAAAGGGTGGTGTTCAAATCAAGATTGAATAAGTGGGATAGAAGGATAGTGTAAATGGCAGAAGACTTGGGATTACATTCCACAAACCACACGCGAAAAAATCCAGGAGACAAGGTCAAAACCATGATGTTGATCTCCTAAGAGTCCATAACAATCTTGCAACAATCAACAAATCTTTGAATGAATCGATACCATAAAAAAAATTATGATTTGATATGGTTATGATTTGATTTGATATCATCCTTATCGTGTGAATAGTTTTGCATAAAATCTTCCTTTTAATTCTGCGAATAGAGGCTATCTTTTTGTAGTTTTTAATGACTGATCTTTCCATATAAGCATTGAATTTTATTTTTATTTTTTTTAAATATTTTATTCCCATTAGACTTAGGAAATACAAGAAAAATGGTAGGGATTCGCAATAACCAGAATTTGCAAAGACTACGATCGAGATTCAAAATTTTAGTTGATTCTTCCACATTTTTAACTTTTGCAGGTTGCAGCGTGTAAGGATTTAATGTTGTCGACTGTATTCAATGTCAAAAGATACATCTAACAATGAGGGAAAGATATGATATTGCTACTACTCAAACCCAGGGATGAACGTAGACCAGAAGTTAAAAACGAGAAGATGCATAGTTTCAACCATTGTTTTAGTGTGTTGCAATAGTTCAGTGGAAAAAAAAACTCATGAATTTGCAGACCATATATATTTTTTGTTTTGTTTTATTTTATCCTAACGCTACTATTGTTTTATTGTTTGTAGATCCTGTAACAACGACTGTCTCAGCATTTATAAAAAAATTCACTGTTTCAGCATGCTGTAACATGTCAAAATTTCACTGTTTCAGCATATAAAATTTTGTTGTAACAACGACTGTCTCAGCATTTAAAAAAAAAATCATTGTTTCAACATACAAAAATTTCACTGTTGAGCATGCTATAACAGCATGTAAAAATTTCACTGTTTCAGCATGCTGTAACAGCATGCCAAAATTTCACTGTTTCAGCATGTTGTAACAGCATGTAAAAATTTCACTGTTTTAGCATGCTGTAACAACATGTAAAAATTTCACTGTTTCAACATGCTGTAACAACAAAAATTTCACTATTTCAGCATGCTGTAACGGCATGTAAAATTGGTTTTATTGTGATTTACTGTTAAGCATGTTAAGACATTCGTTCTTGAAATCCAAATCATCCCTATTTTCTGATCCTCGCGATCGCACGAAGCGCGGAGGAGAGCATACTTATTCTAGCCAAGATAAAAAAAACTCAAAAATAAAACCCCACCTACACTATGCTAATTAGAAATGAGAGATTAGTTATGTATAATTAAACTTCCAGTGTAGCCACTCACGTAGCAGTAACATCAATATGTTTAGTGGCAATTTCTTGAATGAAAAGTGAAAATATACGAGAGTGAATGAATCTAGTCGATGTAACGACAAACTAAGTAAAAACAAAAAGACTGATCTAAATGAGTAGTTACCTGGAACCATTGTTCAATAAGGCTTTCGTAGGCATGATTTCCTTACTCAGATCATGTTGTAGCTCCTCTTCATCTTCCTCAATCTCCTGCTCGAATGATTGTTCTTCATCAAAAGCATAGGAGTCTTCAGATGTCAAATCTTCGTCTGTTCTTGGAGGAGTATTTAACTCTTTAATCCTTGTCAAGATCTCCCCTTCCAAGGAAGAGAAGATCTCGACGTCTGCTAGGATCTGAGTGAGTAGTTCCAAGATGACACTCATTGTTAAATCATGTTAAAAAGAAGGATTCTTACAGCACCCAAATCAAAAATGAAAAAAAAAAAAAAAAAAAACACTCTTGCTAAAACAAACAAAAAAAAAAAATTGCTCTTCACAGTTGTGGAAATTAAAACGTTCCTGATAGTTGGTCAGGGAGAACATGAGCGATTTCCATTCAGGTAGCTTTTAAGACCCCTAGAACCAACACATGTAGATCATACTTGCAAAAATTTAAACTAATCTTGCGGAAATTGAAATTTACACCCTAATTAC
Organism: Picea engelmannii; assembly: GCA_009831015.1. Classification (NCBI taxonomy): domain Eukaryota; kingdom Viridiplantae; phylum Streptophyta; class Pinopsida; order Pinales; family Pinaceae; genus Picea; species Picea engelmannii. The sequence goes on along the minus strand of ML790320.1, from coordinate 43,083 downwards.
GCTTGCAGGAATTGAAATTCACACTCTAGAGCTGGTAGGGAGAACATGAGGAGTCTCCACTCAAGTAGCTGCTATGACCCCTTACCAACACATACAGACACACTTGCAGGAATTGAAATTTACACTGCCCTACATGTCCTTACCCGTATGTTACCTCGGAGTTAGGATCATGTCTAATCACACTTGCATGAATTGAAATGAAAAAGCAACTAATACCTCAATCCATTGTGCTTCCCCGGCAACGACGCCAAAATATTAGGCAAAAATATTGTCGTTTAATTCCGTTGTAGTATTTTCCCAATCATTTAATTTGTCAATCCGAGGTTCATAGGCTTACGAAGAACACACACTATATATGCAAGACTAAAGTAGAAGTAATCTAATCTAAATTGTTGAAATGAAACTAATCTAGGAAAGCAGGAAACATTAATCTAGAAAAGCAGGAAATTGCATAAAGGAAAAGCAATACAACATATGAAGAGTTAACGACAAATAGCATATGTGAGCTCACACAATAAAGCTATCTTGAATTACATAACAGTAATCAAATGACAATCATGAAAGCATAACAATGAAATAATATGAATCAAAGCTAAGAATCCCTTTCTCTTTCGAATCTTAATGACTACTCTAATTCTAATTACATCCTAATTGAATTCTATCATTCCCCCCTCATGAAGAGAGAGCACTCTCTTTTATACATGAGAGCCTTGAAGATAAGATAACCATCTCATTATTACAGATCCACTATTCTCTCAACCTATTTCCCATTATTACAAAATATAATCTCTTTATATCCTCACACATATCTCTCATATATCTTAGATAAGATATTCCAACCAAATCTCCATGATCTTCTCCTTTGGAATGGTCTTGAATTATCTTCTCAAATATTGAAATGGTGGAGGAAGTATTCGAGAAGTCCTTTGAATTAATCCTTCACATATTCCTACACATTACAAAGCTCACACATATTTGAGATATATATGAAATCATGTTGATTTTCTAACATTTAATCACAAATTCCTTTTAAATACTAAAATGAATAAAGTGGATAACAATAAGGTGAAACCTAAGTATATTTATGGAAATGATATCATGAAAGGTTAATGGGGCGATGAAATTTGAAGAAGGATGAAGGGAAAGGTGGATGAGAATAGTACATTTCTGAGCCCCAATAATAACAAACCTCTAACTTGAGCAGCCAATGAGAGGGGGGTATTCTTGCATCCTTGTCTTAGTTTCATCGACCCTTTAGGTTACTAGGGATGTCTCCCTTGGGGTAATCTCGACATAATCCTAAACAGAAAGGGGTTTCCTATTAAGGTGGCAGTGATATGACATACCCTTGTTCCACAAATCTTTCCTCACTTTCCTTGGGCTTTGGGAAAGTATAGATTGTGTGATAACAATTACCACTAGATAAATGGTGATACAACACTTATTACCATACAGATATTCACATGACTCCTTTTGAAGCAGTATATGAAAAAAAACCACCTTCAGTTCTCTCATACATTCGCGATGTCTCGAAGGTCCAGGTGGTTCACCAAACTCTTATAGTTTGTGAGGCTATTCTTCGTACCCTCAAATAGAATTTGATCATGGTTCATAATTGCATGAAGAAACACGCAGATCAAGGTCACTCTGAATGTTAATTTGTTGAAGGAGATCAGGTGTTTATTCGATTGCAACCTTATAAGCAGACTTCACTCAAGGTTGAACATTATCAGAAATTAGTGCCCAAATTTTATGGTCCTTATACAATTCTCAAGTGTGTGGGACAGGTGGCCTATCAACTAGCTTTGCCCGGTCATTCTAAGATCCATCATGTTTTTCATGTCTCCTTCTTAAAGAAGGTGGTTGGAACTAAGTTCCAAACTCAAACCAGCCTCCCCAATTTGGATGAATAAGGCTCCATATGGTTTCACCCACAAGCAGTCTTGGACCAGCATGAACATCATCTTTGCCTACACACCATCAAGGAAGTGTTAGTACAATGAAAATATACAACTCCAGCAGATTCCACCTGGGAGCCAGCTACCATTCTGCATCAATTTCCTCATCTCAAGCCTTGAGGACAAGGTTTTTTTTTAAGGGGGAGTGCATGTTAGGGACCTAACCTCCCTAACCCCTCATGTAGGTAGAATAATATATTTTCCATGTAATAAAGGCCAATATTAATAAGGCCTAGTAATAAGGAAGAATAATTCAAATGTAAGAAGACTTAATAGAATCTTCTGCTTCTAGAAGATCTTCCTCTAGATTGTTCTTTTGGTAGATAGATTTAGTATAAATAAGAGTCGAGGGCATGAGAAGTTTTGTCTTGGAGATTATTTTAATAGATATCTACTCTTTTGGAGGTTCCCCCCTCGAAGAGGCAAGTGAACATTGCTATCATTAATAAATGTGCTCTTTCGGATGTTATTCCGGTATTATTTTGATATTGTTTTGGTTATATCATTATTGTTTTGCATACTATATTATATCTGGAATATTGCAGACAAGTGGAGCTCATATCAAGTATAGATTTGTCATGGCTTCAAGCCTTGTTTTTGATCATCCTTTTTCCCTAAAGATTCTATGGTTTACCCTAGGTACCATCCTCAAAATGAGGGGAAGTAATCGATGGTTTTCCCCGGGATTTGTAACTTGGAAGAAAAACATGATTTGATTACGTGATTGTTCTTGGGTTATTCGAAGGAGGTTCCCTTCTTCTATAAGGATTTATCATGTAACTCATCTCTATTATTTCTTTGGTACTTGTGATCCACATTCAGATATCATGTAAATAGTGTGTACTCTAATTTATTATGATATTTTAAGGATTTGGCATGTAACATAGACCTAGAAGTTCCTCCATTTTATGTTTTGATGAACATTTTTTATTATGTCCTCCATAATTGTGACATAGGAATAGGAGAAATGGAAAATTTCATGGCCCTTCAACTTATGAGGATATTGGTCCTTGAATTCACCAGTCACTATAAATTCCTATTATCATTAAGTTCGAGAATAGTATAAAATATTGGATATATTAAAGACTTGTGCATTGCATTAAACTAGGATCCTAATGTTAGCATGCTAATGCGCATAATTGTAGCTAACATACTTGAGGTATATAGTATTATTTTAGGGAGAGAGTGGCCTACCAAGTTTTAAAAAGGTTGTTATTTTATGGATGAAAAACACTTCATCTTCCCCCATAAAGGGCAAGAAGTTATCATTAGAAGAGAACCCAAACACCAAGAGTAGGTTGTACTTGCTTCCTACAACACTAGGCATGTGTCTTTCCAATAAATGGTAATGGGTACCTATAGTGTATTATTTGAAGAATATACGCATGTTCCTCTTCACAAGCAGAATGAAATGATTTAGAGCATGGACTTCAATAGTGACAAGTCCAAGAAAGGATCCAATGCTGAAGTTATTATATGTGATCCCAAAGGTAAGGGAATCCCTTTTTATTTTCAATTAGATTTCCCAAACACAAATAACATGGTGGAAAATAAATTATTAGTTCAATTCCTCAAAAAATATTTAGACTCAATTATTCACAATTTGTTAGTAAGAGGAGATTAAAAGCTAGTTGTGAACAAGATCAGAGAGAAACATGTGGTTCATAACCCTTGTCTCAAACAATACTACCAAAATTATAAGGAAAGTATTGAGAATTTATTGTATTTCAAAATCCAATCCATACTTAGGGACACAAACCACATAGTATATACTTTGGCCTTATCATTTTCATGCTTTACATCAGATTTCATAGAATCCTTTGATGATGTCAAAGTATAAATCTTACATAGGCCCATGCTACCTGATAATGTTGATGCTTGGAAAGTCTTCGATTTTGATGAACAAATCCACAAATTCATTCAAAACAAGGAGCGTTTTGAAGGCTTACTTATCGGTCAAAAAGTAGAAGAGGACACAAGGCACATTATCCAATTGAAAACTAATAAAATACTCCATGGATTGTTTGTGTTGGAATCTATGTTTGATTTTGATGATGATTCTACATATCCAACTAATATCAACAATGGATCAATTAGGAAGGTGCAAGAATCCTCTTATAGTAAAGGAAGATCCAATGAGGGTTTATGTGGGATCACAATGTTCTACAAGAAATTTCACTCAGTTCATTAAACTCTTGTTAGAGTTCAAGGTTGTTTTTTCCTGGTATTACAAATATCTCAAATTATTTGATATGGAATAGACTGTTCATGTCATACATATAATTCTCAATTCAAATCCTTACAATCACAAAAAAAGGAATAATAATCCATCCTTAGAACATATCATTAGGGATAACTTAGGTAATATGGAAGCAACATGAATCATATATCTTATACACTTCTCACAATTGGTATCCAATTTGGTTATGGTTATGAAGAAAAATTGGGATATTCATTTATGTTTTGTTTTTCAACAATTGAATAAGGTGTCTCTAAAATAAAGCTATCCCATCCCACCCATGGAGGAGATCCTCCAACAAGTTTTTAGTGCCCAAATGATGTTTATCTTAGATGACTTCTTAGAATACCATCTCATATCTCTCAAAACCTCTGATAATTACAAAACCACATTCACTACTTGTTTGGGTACACATGCTTATCACAAAATGAATTTCAGTTTGATTAATGCTAGAAATAATTTTTATCATGCAATGGCCATCACTTTTAGAGGCTTGATGGGTAAACTCACTATAATTTACTTTGATGAGATCATTGTATTTTCTAAAGAATGAGGTAGCCACTTCAACCATCTTAGAAATTGTTTTGATCTGAATTATTTTCGGAACAAAATGAAAGAAGAGATATTACAATGAAATACACATAAATATTGCCAGAAACAAAGAAATACAACAATACATGATTTCTATTAATGAAAGAAATGTACATAGACTGTAAAAATACAGAGTGCAAGACTCACTAGAATGGTGGAATCTTTATCTCTGATAAGAGATGTGACAACTACACTCATTCTCAAGAAGATGAGTACAATGAAGCTCTAAAGGCATTTTTATAATAAACATGAATTTCAAAACCTAGACATCCAAAAACCTAACCCTAGGAGATGAAGTGCCAAAATTCATGTTGGGGTAAGTTAGTACATCAACTTCCCGGGGTCGTAAATTTTGCATACGATCTTTGTTTTAGGTGTGTGATAGCCCTTTGGAAAGGTGTTTTAAAACAAATACGCATTATGTTGTCAAACTCTAACTTCATCTATAGTTTGACTATGGAAAGCCAATAAACATTGTTTAGTGCACCCAAAATGGCCCTGGAAGTACATAAATATGTACTTACATGAAAAATTCCAAAATTATCCATTTGGAATAGGTGGGAGGCCACCATTATCCACTTGGATGTTGTGTAGGGCTTCACGATAGCCCCAGAAGTGCAAAACCCACAATTACAAAGAAATGTCCCCATTACAAAGAAACGTGTTGAACTGAAAAATGTCAAGATGAGCCAGTTGGAATTTGGAATAGGCGGGTGGCCACCAATATCCACCTGGATTTGTTTTTCTTACATTTCATAAGTTTGGCATATATTTGAATCCTAAGAAAACCATATTTAGTGATATTGAATAAAAACTCGTGGGTCACAAAATGTCTTAAGAGGGTGTCAAAGTTAATCCTAAGAGATGTATAGCAATCAAAAGGTTCCATTTACCTTTTTATAAGGAGATATAATCTTCATTTGAAAAGATAAATTTCATACGGTGCTTCATTCTTGATTCAACTCAAGTTGTCAAACCTTTAAATCAACTAATGAAGAAAGATGTTTAGTTCAAATGGGACTCACTCACATGTCCGGATTTCATGTCTATCAAACTAGTTATTTATTTCACACCTCTTTTAATTACCTCTTTTAATTAGTCCTTATCATTCCAAGGATTTTTTCATATAAAGTAATTCATCATAGAAAATTGTTTATGTACTTTTATTGCAAAAGGACAATGAAGAAAAACTTAGGCCAATCACCCTTGTGAGACAGAAATTGTAGGCATGTCAACTAAACTATTCCCAACTAGAAAAATGTGGCTATTCATTATATAAATCCTTGGAGTTATTTAGACATTACGTCTAGGGACACAAGGTTCAATATTTTGTGCCTGCATCCCTCTTAGTTACCACTTTGAATCAAACTAAACTGCATATTAAATGTCCCAAATGGATCAAGCACATACATTAATATGGCCTAGATGTTAAACCAATGAAAACAATAAGGGGAATTGGGTTGGATGAATTTCTAATTAAATCCCATGGCTCAATCATAGTTGAACTAACCCTAATAGAAGACTTAATTTCTTATGAAGAGATGGAGAAGGAAACTGATTTGGCTACACAATCATGGCATGGACCTATCATATATTTTTTTTATCAATGGTGTTTGTCTACTATACATTGGATACTATAGCCAAGTGAACACTTCACTTACAAGTTGGGATTCACTTACAAGTTTTTTGATGTATTAAAGGAGAAAATCCCTTATAGAAGAATCCTTGATGGGGTTGTGTCCCATTTCTTTACTCCTAAGAAAGACCAAATGACACTTGAAAAACAACATTATGGGGTTTTTGAAGGTCAATTTTCATCCAAAACCATTGTAACAAAAATTTTACATGTGGGTTACCATTGTATTTCCCTGCATCTAGAATCCCATCTACCAGTTTGAAAATGTGAAGCTTGCCAATCCTTCATTGAAAAGTAGAAGCTAGTTTGTATGCCACTTAAGCCCATCAAAATACAAGTCCCTTTATGAATATGTGGTATGGATTTTGTTGGATCAAGTTCTCCTCCTTCTATCATTGGTCATTGTATTATTCTTACTTCTATAGAATACTTTATTAAGTGGGAAAAATATTACCCCTTATGAATGATAAGAAAAAGTTGGTGGTAGAATTTATTGAATTGAAGATCTTACTTTGGAACCCCTTTTGAGATCTTTATTGATAACGGATAAAATTTTATTCTAGGTGTCATGCTTCACCTTGGTGTCACTTATAAAATCCAACTTTTTTTATCCTCCACCTATTACCCTTAGGGTAATGGATTTGATAAATCAACCAATAAAAATCTGATTTGGATCCTAAAAAGAACGGTTAAGTAAAACAAGAGATATTGGAACACAAAATTAAAATTCTCTTTATGGGTGGGTTGAATTTCACCCAAGATAACTAAAATCCAAAGTCCCTACACTATAGTGTATGAAACAATGTTCTTTTACTATTCACTTTCAAATTCCATTCTTGAGGATAGATATTGTTGAGGTAGAAGATTATTTTTATCCTTTACAACATTGTTTATATGCTATAATTGAACTAGATGAGGTTAGAAAATATGCATTACAAAAACTCCAAAAGAAATAAGACATCGTCAAAGAGTCATTTGATAAAAAGGCCACAATTTCCAATTACAAAGTAGGAGATGATGTTTTCCTTTGGGAAAAGGAACATGAGGCTCCATCCAAGCATAGGGTTTTTGATTCATTATCGATGGTACCATACATAATCTATGATGTTCTAGGGACACTTGCATTCAAATTGACAACCTTATATGGTGTACCTCTCTAATTACTAGTGAATGGTCACCTCCTTAAATTCTTTTACACTTGAGAAAACTCATTCTTTCTTGTATATATATTACCTTAATTTTTTTTATGCTCATATAGGTCTTTCTTTATTTTGATTTTGATATTTTGTCTTGATTTATTTTAGTGCTGAGTTTAGGCCTCTTTGATTTATCTCTAAGTTTTGAAATTTTCATTTTAGTGCCATTGGTTTCCCACTTCTTCTAAAAAATAATAATAATATGTTTTAGAATAAAAAATAGTTTTCATGTTACTATACTATTTATTAAAAGAATTTCCTCGTACAACCCTTTCATGAGTAATTTTCCCAAAGTAAATTGTTACTTGGTATAACCATGAATATGATTGATATTGACTATTAGTAGGATTGAAGTTGGTAAGTTAAAGTGCAAGGAATTAGTATAAATGTTTCCTTGTAAAGATGAAACTTAATGGAATGATGGCTAACATGGATGCATGATTATGACTATCATTTTCCAAAATTTACAATGTGACAATTCCCAAATAGTGACTTCCAACCACAGAGTACATGTCAATGTTTGTAGCATAGGACAAGTAAGTACACACATGTCTAAGTGTCTAGACATGTGGAAGTCGTCCAAAGCCTTCTACCTTGATACTTTATTTTAATTAAATGAATTTTTAAAGTAAAGTGGTTTTATTAATTAGTTGTGTTTATTTAATGAAATGCTAAAGTAATTAGCATTAGTGAATTAAATATTAGTCATTGATATCAAGTGAGGTGAGAAGCAATATCAACTGTCAATCACTTTGGAGATTAGGGTTAGGTCATAACTCAAGATTATAAAAGCAAGGCTAGGGTTAAAAAGGAAGATTGGTTGTTTTTTACATAGAGAGGGATGGATCACTAAGGACTGTGATTCAAGTAGATCTTTGATAGGTGGATAAGGAATTCCATCTAGAGATTAGTACATGTCAGAGACAAGAGAGAACAGAGGAAGACACAAGTGAGTTTCAGTAGATTGGATTCGTAGCAGCACGGTCATGCCATACAGAGTTTTTTGTACATTCTTTGTACATATGTACGCAAGTTTCAGTGGAGACAAATGTGTATATGTAGGTTTTCTTAAGGAAAGGCACATACATCTCGAGAAACATGAAAATTCAAGATTGTACAACAAACCAGGAGTTGTTAGGGTTTGCAGGTGTTGTCTAAAAATTTTTGTATTTTCTTTGTGGCCCATTTTTCCAGTAAGGGAGCCAGCACTTGTAATCTTTGAAGTTATTTGAATCATAAACTTAGTTGATGGGAAGAATATATTTGTGTATTGTATTTGAGATTTTTGTTTCCAATATTTCTTTTGCTATTTATTTGGGTTGATTATTCTCACAAGTGTATTATGATTTGTGAGCTGCTAATTTGATTTACAACAAGTAAATCACTATATAATAAAGTATCTAAATGTAAGGATTAAGGAATTTCAACGTGGTATTAGATCCTATGCTCTGAGAGGAAGCTAGATCTCATATACACAATAGTTGATAGTAGATCTATCATATTTGCAAGGAGATCTCAGAAGATCGGTAACCAACAATCATAAATCAAGGGTTTGATTTCAAGTAAATAGTTGTACTAAAGCAGAACTAGGGTTTATAATTGTACGAAACTATACACAGATTGCAGTGAGAACATTCACATACATACACAGGTTTGATTAAGAAAATTCATTTACATATAAGGGTTTCAATAGTGACATGCATGTATAGGATCATACACTACTACATATTGAAAATTTTGTGATGACCACTTGCGACGAAAGTACTCTTTTGTTGCAACATGCAAGAGAAAAAGTTTTTTTTTTTCTAAATATACCCCGTGTTCGTCACCATCTTGATGCCTACAGTTTGATTGAACTGTAATGGTCAATGTTCGTCGCATAAGAGACGACCTTAGATTGGTCATTGCATAAGCAACGATAGTTGACCATAATAATTTAGTCAAACTTTACCGTTGAAAATGACCTAAAATAAATAGCTGTAAAAAAAAAAATTATTTGTAGGTCACTATCGTCGCAATTGCGACGATGGTGACCTAAAATTGGCCTATAATATTTGATGATTTGGAGATGTTGCGACAATCTTGCTATAACAACGACAGTTTCGAAAGGGTATTTTTGTGCGGAAAAATGTCGCAGAATGTTGTTAGAGGTAGGGGGAAAAGTAAAGTGGGTGAAAAGGGTGATGGTAGATGTTATTTCCCTTGTAAAAAATGTTGCCTTAGACGTCCCATAAGAAGTTTAATAGCAACAGCTACAAAACATTGTAGGAAATATGGTCACATTGATGGTGGATCGAATGAATATCGTACCATGGTAATTAGCTATATATTTATTATCTTTTTTTACTTTGTCAATTTTATATAAAATTATATATATGTGTGTATATATTGTTTGAATGTTTGTTATAGTATACACTAATTTTGCATGATTGTTTGTAATTATAAAGTTAGAGTTGCCCTCTAACTTTCCGCAGAATATTGCACCAAGTATTAGTAGAAATGATGTTGTACAAGCTGAGGAACATCATCATGACCAAGCAAATGAGGATCTCATGGAAGAAGATGATGGGACAAATCAAGTTAATGATCCCATGGAAGAAGATGATGGGACAAATCAAATGATCCAAGATTTTTTTTCGCAGTCGGATGAGGATGGGGAAAATGTTGGCATTTATGATGAACCTCTATTAGAAAAGGCAAATAAATGACTTTATGAAGGATCAAGAGAAAATCTTCTCTCCGCTACATTGTTGCTGGTGAACTTAAAGGTTATGAATAATTTTTCCAACACTTGTATGACACAGATACTAAGGTATGTAATATGTTTCATCTCATACTGTACATAAATGTTGATTTTTTTATATCTGTTTTTAGTGTTAATTAATGTGTAAAATAAGAATGCACTTTTTACGATTAATATTCTTACATTAACTAGTTGTTTGTTATGTTGTAGATTGTTAGGTGAATTTTTGTTACCATCATCAAATATTTTACCTTGCACATATTGAGGTTTGCATGCCATTATGAAAGACATTGGAATGGATTATCAAACTATAGATGCATGTCCTAATGACCATATTATAAATTATGGACATCATGCTTTGAAAACCGAATGTCCGCAATGTCTTATCAGTAGATATCAAACTGATCAAGTAACAAAAAGGGTGCCTCGAAAGGTTCTTCGTCATATTCCCATAATTCCACGTTTGCAGCGATTGTTCAGGTGTGAAAGCATAGCACAATTTATGGATTACCATGCATGTAACAGAAGTGAATATGGTGTTCTTTGAATGCCTACCGATGGTTCTGCATTTAGGGTAATTGAGGAAAAATGGGCAGATTTCAAAGATGGACCTCGTAATGTTAGGCTTTCATTGGCAGCTGACGGTGTTAATCCATTCGGAGAGCTTAGGTCTATTTACTCAGTGTGGCATATTTTTGTTATCAACAATAATATTCCTCCTTGGATGTTAATAAAGAGGGAGCACATAATGTTGACAATGATTGTTCTAGGTATTTGTTTACATTAATTTTTGGAATTTAACATTTTCATTTGTTTCAATTTTTGCATAATATCTTTTGTTTATTTATTTAATTATATATATTACATGATAT
>ML790320.1:0-22733 GCA_009831015.1 Picea engelmannii | reverse complement strand
AAATATGTAATATTAAATTTTCCATTATCCCAATCCATCAACAACTTAAAATCTCCAAGAACTTGCAAACACCTAATATTTTTTTCAAGTGCCACTTTCATCAACATCTAGAGGGTGTAGAATTCAACCATGTTATTTGCTCCCAGTCCTACTCCATATTTTAAGGAGAAGAAGTGGAAATGATCTAAAAAGAGTATGACTCCATCCCCACACATTTTTGGAGAGCCTTGATAAGCTCCATCAAAGAAGTCCCAAGGCTTTGTGAAATCAATATGGGGCTCATGCAATACCCTTTGGGATTTAATATTAATAATAATAATAATAATAATATCAAAATTGATGCCCAAAATAATTTTTTTTTTTTTTTCTAAATAAATTTTGGTCGTCACATATCCGACGACAACTTTTATCAATGCGACGGTTTTTTTATATAAACATCGAAAAGATGTTGTCGCCTATGCGACGACAGTTTCTATTGATGCAACGGTTTTGCTATATAAACAACGGAAAGTTGTCGTCTAATAGGCGACAACAACTTCTATTGATGTGTCGGTTTAACTACATAAACAACAAAAAGTTGTTGTCGAATAGGTGACGACAGCTTCTATTGATGTGATGGTTCAGCTATATAAACAACGAAAAGTGGCGTCGAATATGAGACGACAACTTCTATTGTTGCATCAGTTTAGCTACATAAACAACAAAAAGTTGTTGTCGAATATGCGACGACGAATTTTATTGATGCGTCGGTTTTACTATAAAAGTTGTTGTCGCAATTTAGACGAAAAGTTGGTTCGAGATTGTTTTCTTATATCGTCGCTTATGCGACATTTGATCAAGTTCGTCGCAAATTCCACGTCACCTAAAACAATGTTTGAGAGACTCTAAATTCGTCTCCATATCAACGACATAACGTCGCAATAGCATCGAAACAACCGTCGCAAAATGGGCCAAATATGCTAGTGATATAGGTTGATACAAGGGTAGTGTCAACAACAGGTTATTTTCAGGGTAGTTTATGAGGTATAAGGGATGGAAGAAACAAGTCTGAGAGTTGAAGATATATTGGATCGAGCTTGGATGATGTCAAGTATGTAGTGAAGGGAGAGGGAACAATATTTATCCAGCTTGAGTCAAGAGGTTCGTTTGATGCCTAGGATGTGATTTATGTACTAGAACTAGAGAAGAACTTGATCTCAATCTCAAGTATGGAGGATAGGGGTTTTGTCATTAATTTTCAGAGAGGGAAAGTACTCATATGTCCAAAGAAATATAGCCTTAACACAATAGTGGTCAGTGGGGTTAGAAAGTGAACTTTAAATATGAAAAGACTATTTAGGCTTTCGTACATGACAGTGACAACATGTGTGAGCTATGGAACGGGAGGTTGAGATACCTACACTACATGGAATTTTCGATTCTGAGGGGATTTGTTACAGGTCTTCCAAAGTTCAGTGTTGAGTAGTAGGGAGTTTGTAGAGGGTGTGCACTTGTCAGGAATTCCAAGGATGATTTTCCAAGAATCGATAGTAGGTCCAAGAGGATCTTGGATCTTATACATTCATATGTGAGTGGGTAGGTGTCGGTAGTATCAATGAAAGGAGTGTCATACTATGTGACATTCATTAATGACTTTTCCAAGAAAACCTAGATATTCTTTATGAATACCAAGGATGAGGTCTTTGGTCGGTTTCAGGATTTTAGGGCTTAGGTGGAAAACCATACAAAAAAGAAGATCAATTTATTGAAGTTGGATAATGGGGGAGAGTACACCTCTAATGATTTCAAGGATTTATGCAATAAGGCAAGGATGAATACAGATTTGACAGTCTCACACAACTCTCAACAAAATGGGGTTGTGGAAAGAAAGAACCATTCAATCATGAGTTCTTCTAGGGATATCATAAATGACCAGGAGTTGCCTATGTCTCTTTGGGAAGAGGAGTGTAACATGGTAGTATATGTGCAGAACAAGAGACCTCATAAGATATTGGGGGAAAATACTCTGGAGGAGGCATTCTCAGGGGTGAATCCAGAGATAGGACATTTGAGGAGCTTTGGTTGTCTAGTATACATCCATGTGCCTATGGAGAAGATAAAAAAGTTGGAGCCTTCAAGACAGAGGGTGTATTTGTGGGGTATAGTGATACCCCAAAGGATTATAGGATCTTCATACCAACACAGCAAAAGACATTTGTGAGAAGATGTTAAGTTCGAGGAGAAATTGGAATCTAGGAAATATCAGGAGTCATCAATAGTGATAGAGGATGAGGAGTAGCAGGCTCCCAAGGATGAGTAGCACTTAACAACTTCCAATTCAGGGAGTCATACTTCAAGTGGGGAGGAGGATTTATCCCCTTATAGTTTTTTTAGGAGACCTAGGTGTCTATTGCAAAAATTGAGGGATGTTGGTGAGGATCCTAGGATTACATCCAAAGAGAGAATACCATTGAGGAAGTTTCCAAACTATATGGAACTTATGAGTAGCATCATTTATTTTGAGCCTTCCAGTTTCGAGGAAGTGACAAATCAAAAAGTTTGGCAGGATGCCATAGTGGAGGAGTACACTTCTATCATGAGGAATGATGTTTGGGACATAGTGTTGATACCATAGGGGAAGTCATTTGTGAGTTCTAAGTGGCTTTATAAGATCAAGAATGGTGTTGATGGTAGCATCGATAAAATCAAGGTGAGGTTCATGGAGAGAGGGTTCTCCTAGAGAAAGGGATTTTACTACGAGGATACATTTTCTCCAGTCACCAAGTATGCTTCTATTCGAGTTGTTATTTCTATTGCTTTAGTTATGACATGGAGAATTCACTAGGTGGATGTGAAGAAATTTTTCCTCAACAATATCATTAAAGAGGAAGTATATATAGAGAAACCTCAGATATTTGAGGTACATAGGAGGGAGTCTCATGTGTGTAGGCTTAAGAAATCCTTGTATGGACTCAAACAAACACCCAGGGCATGGTATTCCAGGATTCATGGATACTTGTAGAGTATGATCTTTACCAAGAGTGAGGTAGATCCTAACTTGTACTTCATACTTGTTGGGTCTGATTCACATATCTTGATGTTGTAGGTGGATGATTTTTTTTTCAAAATTCCATAGGACCTTATATCAGGGTGCAAACAAATTTAGCTACAGATTTTGAGATGAAGAACATTGGATTGATGAATTATTTCTTAGGGTTAGAGTTATGGCATATATCAAGAGATATATTTCTTGGTCAAGGGAAGTATGCAGTGGAGATCTTGAGGAGATTCAATATGGAGGATTATATACTGATGGCTACACCTATGGTTACCAACATAAAGAAGTTTGTCACTTCATATTCATTTGGTGGATCCCAGGATATACATGTAGTCGATAGGGTCCTTGATGTATTTGGTCAACACCATGCTAGATATATGTTTCGTTGTGAAAACATTTAGTCAGCTCATGGTGGAGCCAAGGAAGGTGCATTAGATAGTAGCGAAGCAGGTGCTCGAGTACTTGATAGGTACAATGGAGTATGGGTTGAGGTGATGGAGTGAGGTGAGAGGATATTCAAACTCAGATTGGATAGGGAGTGTAGTAAACAAAAATATCACTTTGGGTTACTACTTCATCTTGGGATCAATAATGATTACATGGTTCAACAGAAAGTAGAATTCTATAGCACTGAATTTAGTAGAGGCATAGTACATGGTAGTGAATATGGCTAGTTTTAAAGCCATTTGGCTTTGCAAATTTCTTACAGGTTTATTTGATCATGAGTTGGATCCTATGGTGATATATTGTGATAATCAGAGTTGTATCAAACTCTCTAATAATCTAGTATTCCATGATAGGTCCAAGCATATTAAGATCATATATCATTTCATCTGAGACATAATTCATAAGGGAGCAATGAAGCTTCAGTATGTTTCCATAGATGAGTAGGTTAAAGACATTCTGACCAAACCCTTGGTTAAAGGAAAGTTTGTGTTCTTAAGGGAAAAACTTGGAGTGATGTAGAATACCTTCCTCACTAAGAGGGTGTAACACACCCAACCCCCTAAGTACCATTTTAAGGAATGGGGTATTAAAAATTTTCCTTTCCTGAATCTCCTCAAATACATTTAAAATGGACATCATCGTCTTTTGCTCGTGGAGATATTTCCAACAACTATAAGTTTTCTCAAAATAGAGCTCTGGATCAAAAGTTATGTCCTTTTAAAGATTTAGGGCCTTTATTGGACAAAGGCCTCTTTACTGCCACACGACAGCTATGTGGCTCCATGTCACCTGTGTCATTTGACGTATCACTAACATGTCAAAACACCTCACCCCTCAGTGCAGATGTAGCACTTGCCACCTATTCCACAGGGCCCTCGTCATATCGCGTCGCGACCTTTTACCGTGCTCAACACTTGCTCCGAAACTCACCCAATATCCAATTTAACTAGGTTTTTACACCTGGTCTTCGGGTGTTGGATTGGTTATGCCAATTGATTTCATCTCGGGACATCGAAAATTCATATCCTAAGATCTCATACCTCAGCGTTTTCTCTATTTTCAAAGACCCAAAACTCTCAATTCGCGATGAGTTGATGCCTATGACACGCAACGTTATCTTATCGTGCCATTTGTCTTGACCTGGCATGACATGTGGCCATCGTCACCTCGTGACATGTGGCATGCATTTCCCCACATAGCCCTACCTAAAAATGTTAAAATCACTTTACACATGGCATGCTCACCATGTGACATGTGTACTTCCACATGAGCCGACACAGTATACACGTCATTGTAGCACCCTGGGTTCTCCCAATAGGGAATTGACACTTATCCACTCCCTATTCATTGGATGGAATCATTTGATATCATCTCAGATTTTTCGGGCATCATCCATTGTCCATTTTAGTAAGGTCTACTCCTCAAAATATTCCGGTGGTCTGTGATTCGGGATACAATTGGAATCCTAGAACATGTGGCCCTATCTGGTGATGCCACCTGCCATGAAACGTATCACCCATACCAATAAATACATGGAACTTATTTTTCACCGAGACCTTAATCTAAATATGCCAAATCAAGGTGACACGTGGCACCAACAAGGGCTGACACGTGGCCCTCCCACATGATGACACGTGGGCCATTCGTTAAGTGACACATATCATTGTGCATAGGATGTCGAGAATCTTCTTGTGTGTCATGGGATTCGATAAATCCTGATTTTGAGGATTACAAAGTAATTAAATATCCTAATCCCTAGGATGGAATGGTTATTAACTGGTTAATCTCAGGGTTATGACCCCACAAGATCTATGACTAAGATCTTGCACCAGTAAATCTGACGGATTTCGTGGCTCGTTCACAATCCCAGCATGTAAATTGGATTTTATCATTTGACAGTGGAAATTGAATCATCAAATCACACATTGATGGTTCTTATCTCAGAGGATCTTGGGCCTTGGCAAGTTCCATGTGATGGGGGAAATGTAACATGTCCCACGGGTGCGACATTGCGATATGAAAGACCGATGTGATATCCCACCCACAATACAACACATGGATCATTCATATGGCATATGACGAGGACATGTGTCATCGCCTAGTGACCAAAGAAGTCAGACCTTGGCGCTTTATCGAGCTCTTGTAACCCTAAAATCCATGAGGTATGGGGTCTGATATATATATAATAAAGGGGTTTGGAACCCTGTGTGGGAATATTTCCCACCAAGTATCATGCTTTCACTGTTCAATGAGGTCTTACACTCGAAACCTTTTGATTTCTTGAGAGTCGATACACCGATATACCGGTGTGAACCCCCTCCTAATATTTATTATAAATTCGATGGTTGAGATCTCTTGACCTATCTATCTAACGGTCGACATTTCAAGAATGTCGATGTAGAGATATTAAGACTGTTTGGGCCCACACTCTACTCGTTCGCAACCAGATGTGGACAAGTGTCAAACCCATGATACCGTGGTTGCCAATATGGAACACTTCGTCAATATTATTTCATTCTCCTTCTCCTCATAATTATGTAGCAAGGCATGGAACGAGGGGTTGGAACCATGGTTCTCGATTATCGGTGTATCGGGACTCCAAAGGGGGTTTGGAATTAGAATTATCATAGTACTGTAAGGTCTAATATCTTGGCTAAGAAATACGATCAATGGTTGGCATACGATCGATGGTTGGCAGAAAACCATTCGTCGATCTAATGATTATGATTCCTCGTTGTTGTATAGGAATACTTCGACGGGTTAGAAGATCATCTTTGGATGACCAAGATCTATTCAAATTATGGAATCAATGGTTGTTGAGTATCATCACTCATATAGTGATGTATGGACGTGGTTTGAAATTGTTTGGCCTTGGTATCAAGGCGAAGGGTTATAGTTGATTAAGCTATAATAAGTACCATTAGAAGACCTAGAGTCCTAGCTTACTCTAAATCCAAGGTTCAACTCAAACGTTACAACCCTCTTTGGCCCCCTTGGTCCACTATTACAAAACTTCCTTCCTTACACAAGAAACCCAATATGACTATCATATTAGTTTCTACACAAGAGACAAAACATTCAATATTTCAGATTTCTACAAGTCCACGACTATTCATGTACATAGAATTGTAAATGGAATAGTATTTTATCTGTGTGGCAGACTCATACATCCAGGCATACAAAACATAAATCAATCATTCATTTATTTAATTATACAACACACAAATTACTTATCTATTACAATTTACATCCAGCCAACTGACCATGGGTGTACGGATTTTCACCCAACCATAGGCTATTTTTTCATCGTAACTTTGGCAACAGGTCACCCCCATTCTAGGCCATGATACCACCAAGGAATATATCACTATTGACTCATCAAATAAATAAATACATCAGGGAGTTTACTCTCATCCACTTATCTAGAAACAACATAAGTCTCCCTTTCTTCCTACTGAACTCAAGGCCTCCATGGGTTTTATTAGATGCCTTCCCAGTTGGATCTCTCTCCAACCAGCATCAAGCCTGCAACCCTCTTGTGTTATAGTCAGGGACTCATGGGGCCTTCTCTGTTCTAGTATAATCACTCTTCTTCACACACCTATGGGTTTGGTGTTCCTCTGACTCGTCAGAACTCAGAGTTCTCTTATATTCTCTACCCCTCGTGTGCTTCTCTTGCATGCACACCTTGGGAACTTTCTTGATTGTCCTTCTATTTACTCTATTAGAAGGTAGCAAGTGGGTAAATCATGGGGAACCCAAGGTGATATTTCTTGTTTTCCTCTAGCTAAAACATTCTGGTCACCTCAGGCAGCCCTCCATGCTTCCATTCATTGAGGTGGTTGGTTTTTCAACTACTAACCTTCCTCATTAACTGATTTTCCTTGAAATTAGGGATAAGGAAATAACTTTTTTTTTTTAAATCAAATATTTTAGCAAGGGGGAAATTTTTTCATGTTAGCATGATGAACCTGTTCCCTATGTTTTCTCACTCTTTCCTCTAGTGGTATCATGGCCAGTACTTCAAGGCTTCACCCCCAAAGTCACTTGTTGACAATATTAATAATACATTTACATTGTTCACATGCCATCTCATGGAAATCATTAACTATGATTAATTACATATAATTAGGGTTTTAGAAAATGGGTGTTACAATCCCCTCCACCTTCAAAGGAACATCATCCTTGGTGTTCTTCCTCAGTACATCTGCCATGCCTTTATCCTTTGGTTTTTTTAGCATCATCTTCCTTTCCTTCATAGTCTGGTCCTTTCCCAAACTCTTTGGAATTTAGCACATGCCTACAACAATTTCAAACAACAAGCATTTTAATTCATAATCGTGTGCATAACATTTTATTATTGTTCATAATTCAAGACAAAATTTGCAATCAACATAATACTTTTTTATGCATTTTATGGATTTTCATCCATATGGATGAATTATTTTATCCTCTCACTGTTTTCCCCTTTGGCATACCCATTGTGTGTGCGATCCCAATCAACACTCTACAATAGTCGTCGAAGTCTCTTATTCCTTGTTTTCACTCACCTTCCAGGCCCAGGCTCAGGCATCCCCTTCTCTGTTGTACAGTCCCTCTAGTGATCCATCTTTCCTTTCCAAGGATTTCTTGCACAAGAATATTTTCAGAGACTTCATCAAGTCTTATAGCTGAGGCATCCCTCTGAATTGCTCTGTTGAGGCATACCTCCATCCTATTTTACCACAACACAACATATTCTATGGTGATCCTGACTTATCACAGGGTTCTCATGTCACAACATTATCCTTTTTCCAGCTTGACATCCATCATTTTTCCTCCCTGGAAAGATATTTCATCTCACTTGTATCACATTCATACAAAAATTCATAAGATGTTATCATCAATTCCAATCAAATTGATTTCAAATCTGTCACCCACAGATTTCAAATTTTGCATTTTCATTTTCATATTTGTTCCACATAGGAACCAATTTCACAAGTATGAGACTTCCTTCTCATAATATTTTGGCTCTTTCATAGCCAGCAGGCATTGGTCCCCCTTATGGACCTATTTTTATGCCATAGCCAAGACCCTTCTTCCTATAATTTTTTATTCACACAGTCAAACAAATTGTTAGTTCTCATGCACATTATATTTTCCTTGCACACTTGCTTTGGCTTCCGAACAATTTCAAAATTGTGCATACTAACAATTAAATCACTTTCATCTTTCAGTGATATAAAATAAAAAGGAAATATCATTCCTTTCACATGCATTACTTTAGCATACCAATCCTTTTGAAATGCAATCAAACATCAAATGAATTTAATCAATGTGTCAATTTCCATGGACACATTCACACACAATGCACCCTTGCATTGATTTTCAGATTATTACTTATCATATCATGAACTTTTCCTTGGTGGGTTGGAGCTCAACCAAAATTTTACCATATGGATTATTTATCCACATTCATTATTACAACAGAACTATATATTTTTTTCTTTAAGTTGATCATGACCTCAAATCAGCATACATTTTATCAAATTAAAATTTCATATGAATGCATTCAAGCATTCTTTCTCCTATGGTAACCAAGGTGCCAATATTTATGGCTACCCAATTTCTCTATTTACCATTCTTTAACTCTGGTATAATATTGGAAGATCCTTATTCCATAATGGGCATTCCATTACCTACCCTCTTATGCAAACATGCATTTCATCAATGCATTCAATTTTATGTGCTTCTTATGATCACCCTTGTCCCCAATCATTCATGATTAGTAAAAGCATTCATGACACTTTGTTCATGAATTTTATTTGCAAGGACCTCAATCATCATTGGTTATTAAAGGCTCCTCCCCCTATACTTCAGTTTCTTCCTTCCTTAGTCATACCCTACTTGGGTGTCAATGGCATACAACATCCACTTAGAATCACATGCATATAATTAGGATAATAAAATATCACAGAATGAATTCTTATCCAATCCCTTCATAACATATTCCACACAAGTATGAACACTTTTATACATGTCCTAGATTCCAACACCTTTTGTGACATTACCTCATTAGTGGTACCTTCATGGGAAATCCCAAGGTCCCTTCAACAATCTCTTATCAACAGCGTTCTTGCATTTAACCTCTACTTGAGGCTATCTACCATTAGCAGTTATCCTTTCATCAACAACTCCAATATTTTACTAGACATAGTAGGTATAATCACATTCACAATCATATATCAGTTGTCATATTTAATTAAAAATGCATGTGATGTAGCATTTAAATCAGCAAACGGTTTCAGATATGTCCTAACATATCACTCCATTGCGTTATTCTCCATGTTTTTCTAAGTGCAAACATAATCAAATTTTCAATTATCTCTATAACCTTGCAACCATCAATGTTCTCATCTAAAAAACAATTACATGCATCAACATATAAATTTCTCATACTAGAGAAACACAATAGATGACAAGAAAAGAGTCAAGGGACTCTTCCCTTGTCCAAATCCTTCTACACATCCCGAGACTTTCAGTCCAGTTGAACTATTTCCAAGGCCTCACTACCTTTACATAACATGGCTCAACCGAACCTATTAATTTAAACATATTTAGTTATTTATTTTCCAATTTTACTTGTTTTCAAAGCTATTCTTCTAAGGCTCACAACTCTGTTAAGCAATTCGAGGTTAACGCGAGAAAATTATTCCTCCTTTTTCCTTTGCTTTTGAAATTTATTCCCTCCTAGTATCTACCTACTTTATCCTTGAGAAATATTAGTCAGGTTCACCTTGACCTTATTGAGTACATAAGCATGCTACAACAACAAGCTTTTGGTTCATAATGAATTATGAACCTATGCATTATGCACATTACCATTCAGACATGAGAATGGTTAACATTCATTTGCATGTTCTCCATGCATGTATTATGGTTTAGAATGTAATCCAAGATTCTTATAATAATAATATTTACATCCCACTATTGAATTCTCAGCAGTTATTAATGTTATGATTTTGTTCTCCTAACAAAATATTTACACAATTCCTCCATGAGAACTTCTTCAACACGCAACTCTGTTGTTGCATGTCCAAATAGTCTGAAATAACCTCAATCTTGAATCATTCGTCAACTTCATTATTTCATAGATTTTCTCAATCTTCCATAAGGAATATAAGCATGCATTCCTATTATGCATTCGCATATGCACATTATTCTTATCAGTTTATATTCAAATTATTCTTTCATTCACTTAACCACATGCATCAACATGAGTTTATGTGTGTATACCATAGGCACACTTTACATTTCTAATGCATCTTTACTTTAATACCATTTAGCTCATGATTGTTCACAATCATTCTCATGCAATCCTCAAAGGATTAATCGTGTTTCCTTTTAACATGACAACAGAGAATCCCTGCTCATTTATTCTTTCAATAATTTACATTAGCTTTTCTTGAGGACATGGAACACACCCTCCTCAAGTTATTATTTAAACCGAATAGTCATGACTCTTCGGAATAGAGTCAACCATGCATCCATTGTATTACTCAGATTTGGAAAGTACACATATTGCCTCACATCCTACCTGATCAGGAAGTCATATTATACCTTAAAGAATGTATATGTATGTCTACATATATGTATGTGCATCATTTGCACTTTTTTACCTCATTCATTCACATTTATTTAACATCATCTAGTTTTGATGGGACCTTACAGTCACTTACATGACCAGTCTCACCAATAAAATCAAAATTATGTTTCCCTCTTTATTTTCAGACATTTGGCTTAGGTTGATGGACAGTTGGTCTGGACTGTTGGTTGTCATTGATGTCGACCCTTGGAGAGTGATATTGTAGATTGATGTCAACCCTTGGAGAACTCCGGTAGTGAATTTTGGTAGCACAAAGGCATGGGTAAGGGACCCGAGCCTGTTTTAGGTATAAAGTCATGAAACATAACTCCTCACGGTTAGAGAGTTATGGCCATATGAAGTTGGAGAACCCTCATGAGTTATCCCAAAGCCCCTAGAAGGTCAAAGAAGTCAATTATTCTAAAATCTCCTAGAAGAAGTCTACTAGTCAAATTGATGGTAATTAGGAGTTAATCATAGGTATATTGTTTCATTAAGAAAATAATTAAAAATAAATTAGTTGCAACAAGAAGTTGTGAGTTTGGTAATTATGGTAAAGTAGTTTTGATGAGAAAATCGAATAGTCAAAGTGGCTGACCAAGAAATAAATTAAATAATACACTGGTTGAAACAAGAAGTTAGTTAAGGGCAAAGAAGTTATGAATTGACTAATTATAGAAAAATTAACTACAACAAGAAGTTGTGAGTAAAGATAAAGTATTTAAATAATAAAGTAGTCAAAGTGGTTTCAAAGAGAAATTATTTAAATAATAAAGTGGTTGCAACAAGAAGTGGTGATTTTACTATCTATGGACAAGTCAAAGTGGTTGCAAAATAAATTAATTAAATAATAAAGTTAGTTGCAACTAGGAGTGGAGAACTTACTATTTGTGGAAAGTGGATAAGTTAAGTGGACAAAGTGGTTAAGTGGACAAAGTGGTTAAGTGGACAAAAGTTGATACTTCTAGAGGAAGCTACTTGGAGAGTATAAATAAGAGAGCAAGGGTATCCCATTAGCACCTATTGAATATAATTGAATATCTATTTTGTGAAAGGTTATTTGAGCATGTATTATTGATAGAGAAAAAGTGTGGTAGAAAAAGTGCGGCAAAAAAATCGTGGCAAGAAAAGTGCGGCAGAAAAATCGTGGCAGGAAAAGTGTGGCAGAGAAAGTGTGGCAGAAAAATCGCGGTAGAAAAAGTGTGGCAGAAAAAGTGCAGCAAAAAAATCGTGGCAGAAAAACCATAGAAGAAAAAGTGCGGCAGAAAAATCACGACAGCAGAACGCTACAAGAAGAAAAACGTATTGTTTTCATATGTGTAGTGTTGAATCTATGAATCTGGTTGAGGGTTTTCCTTGTAAATATGTTGGATGCCCTCTTGGAAGTTTAGGGCTTGCTGTAGAGTTGATCTGAGGTAGATGTATTGAATTTTAGTATTGGTTCATGTTTGAGGGATTTTGGTTGAGGTATGTTGCTGAATTTATTGGTATAGATAGAGGTTGTGGCACATGGTTGATGTGAATATTTGTGGTATTTGATTTATGGAGAGTGTGGCGCATTGCTAGAGGTATCTTGTTGGTTATCTTGGTGTATGTTATTGGTATAGGGTAGAGGTATATGATTGGGTACATGGATGAGATACATACTTGAAGTACATGGTGATCTTGATACATCTTGTAGATACATAGTTTGGTTTGTTGTTGATACATGATTGATACATGTTGTTGGTTATATTTGCATAGTGTTGATGTACATGATTGATGTGCATTATTGGCACATGGTTTTAGTGATATTCTTGTGATTTTGGGTATGATATATATGTTATCAGATCTGATATATTGAGGAGAGTATTGGTACATGTTGTTGGTGTATTTAGTTTTGTTGTTATAGGAAAGGAACAGGTACAGGTTGGTTACAGGATAGTGGCACAGGTTGATTACAAGTCAGTGGGACATGTTGGTATAGGTTTACAACAATATATCTCATAGTGACAGTGTGACAGTGGTTCCATCATTCTACTTATATTTCATGGTGGTTGGACGGGGCAAGGATAGGTGGTTGTAGCCAAAGAACATAGGGGGTTTTAGCCTCCTTCTGGTTGTAACCAGAGAATTAGAGAGTTGGAGCTTCCCTCGGGTTGTAGCTTGAGAAACTAGGGGGTCGATGTCTCATTTGAGTTGTAGCTAGAGAATTGGAAGTTGGTGTTTCCCTGAATGTAATTCTTGACATATAAGAAAATCATTATGTGGTTTTCTACCGCATTGGGTTTCCACGTAAATATTGGTGTATTGTGCATTGTGTGGATGTGTTTGTTATTGTTTATTATGCACTGATAAATGCTAATGCTTATGATACAATAAGATATTGATGATGAAAAAAAGAACATGGTTGAATAAGTAAAAGAATATACAGTGTGGTTTAAAGGATTAATAATTGGTATAATTGTTCATTATTGATTCACCTCCCCCCGCCCCCCCCTCTCAGTAATGCAACATTTACAAGATAACAACCAACAGATAAGGTCACTCTTGCTCATCTCTCTTTTTAGCATTTCATCTTAGCTCTTTCTGAGGGATGACATACTTCCTCAAGGTATTATTTAAACAAAATGCTCATACCCTCCATCATAGGGTCATCCATGCATCCATGGCATTATCCAATCCAGGAAAGTACAAATTTTGCCTCACATCTCACTTAGTCAGACAGTCTTATGATTCATTTTTAGCATGTGTGTGTGTGTGTGTGTGTGTGTGTGTGTGTGTGTGTGTGTGTGTGTGCATCCTTACACATATTTGTATCTGTAACATACCCAGCCACCCCCAGGTCGAGCACGTTGCCTCAAAAACCCAATTCCAAACTGATTTCAAATTCTGATACCATTTAATTATTAAAGAAGCATGAAATAAACCTGATAACATCACATGCAATAATAAAGATTCATGCTATAGTATAAATAATGTTTAAACATGCCATGCATAGAAATAACCAACAATTAGGCACATCAAATATACACATCTCAGAGATATCAATTAATACACAGTGGAAATAAATATACAACATAGAAACACATGACAGAGAATACTTATACTAATCAAAATGGCTCACCAAATGGTTGCAAACCAAGGACATTCCACCCAACCGTAGACATTGTTGTTCCAAGTCTCAATATGAATGTCAGCCTCGAGCCAAGGCTATGAATCCACAAGGATGGTTCCAAGGTGTGAATCAGCTTCCCAAAACCAGTCTGCACTCAAGCTCTCATAGGTTCCTCAATGCACAACAATCCAAATTACACCATCTCTCTTCTCTCCATCCTGCACAACCCAAGATAATGGACCCCCTTCTCTGCCATGTAGTCTCTCAAGTTGTCCAACTCCTTCTAGGGCTCCAATGCATCTATTCAATAATATCCATGATCAGACTCTCAAGACTTGCAGTTGTGAATGGAATTCAACACATTCCAATGCATCTCAGACATGCAAGAACAAATTCATGGTTGGAACACACCAGTCACTGCTACAACCAACAAATAATGGCTTCTTCCTCATCAATTCACCCCCATGGTCTCATTCCAAGAACAAGAATGAATGAAGAATAACGAATGAAAGTGTGAAAGTGTGTATGGAGAAGAACCCCCAAAACATCCCAAAGATGGGTTTATATATTTACTTGGAAATCAAGAACCCCATGGTCTTTCCCCAAAAAGCACATGTAACCACTTCTTTCCATTAAAACAATTATGGATAAATAAAATATGAGAAAATGAATTATCCCCCTTAATCCCCTTCTCTCATGGAATCATAGCCCTCTATAACTCTTGTTCTTGTCTGTCTTGCAGCCAATGATATATTTTATTATTAATAATGATCGTAGCATTAAATTTTCTAGACACATTGGCCACTTTAATTGTTTAGGCACTCTAACTTTTCATAAAATAAACAAAATACATTATTTAATATGGGGACTCAAAACCGAGGTATTATATTCCCCTCCCCCTTATTTTAGCACTGTCCTCAATGTGTATACAAAACATAAATCAAAATTTCAAAATTTACTCAAAAATTCGTGGGTACTATACCCGCATGGCATCTTCATGCTCCCAAGTAGCATCTTCTAGACCATAGGAGGTCCACTAAACTTTTACCATCTTTATAACTTAATTCTGAAGCATTTTTACTTTTATGTCCAATATGCACATTCGACGGACCTGAAATCATCCCTTTGGCTCTACCTGAATCAAATTCCAATCAACAACATGGTTAGGATCATGTATATACTTTTTCATCAAGGATACATGAAATACATTATTCACATTCTGTTGATATTGAGAGGGGGGTGAATTAGTATCAAGTATAATTTGGAAACTTTTTCAACTTATACTTCAACTAGATTATATATTCAATTATATCCAATGAGCAATAAACAATAGTAGAAGAGTTACACCAATACACCACAATACACCATGCACAATATATGAGAAATAACCAATAGTTATTGTTCAAAGGAAGTAATGATTTCCAAAGATAGCTACAACTTCCAAATATAAAGGGAGGGATAAACCTCCAAAGTAAGATACGATCCTCCAATATCAAGAGAGGGTTGACCTCTACATCCTTGCCCCTTCCTTCCACCCAAGAATATATGAGAGATAATAAAACTTTATATTAAATCATCACCATCAACCAACCATCACATAGAACCTGATAATGCTTCCTGATACTTCTTCAACTTCTGCAATTCTTCACTTCTTAGAATACTATGATCTTGTAGATAATATAACTCAATGTATTCTCTGAAACTCCTCCAAGTTTCACTCCTTGAATCCTCCCAGAAATTTGGCCTTCTTTACTTCATATTTCCTCTGAAATTTGACTTATATCTCTTTGTTCATTAACAAACTTGTGTGTATTGAAAAATGAATGTTTAATGAGATGTATTTATACCCTTTATGTCACTTCCTTTTAACATTAGGACCGACCTGACACTTTCTTATTTTGTAATTCTTTTTTTTAATTATCTTCAGGGCCAACCTGTACTTCCTTATTCAATTCACTTTGTCATCTCTCGGTTAAGAGTTTCCAACGTAAATCTCTATGTACTATGTGTATGAGTCATTGATTAATTTATGTTTTGCTTAAGAATTTGTATGCATTGCTTTACTTCACAAGTTTAAAACTTACAAAATTACCCTTCACAGTAAAGATTTCAATATTTTATTAGATATGTTGTGACGAACTGTCCAGTGGAATATCCACAACAGTTTACAAATAACATCAATGCCCAGCTCTCTCGAAAGCACGCCAACCCGAGTTGGGGCTATGACTCCACTAAGGAAAAGGCTTCCTAAGCTAAGCTAAGGTATCACAGTTAGTGCAGGGGTTTTCTAGCCAAGGTACCACACTCCAACGACAATTCTAACCTATAGTCGTTCATTTCTCATCAGTCTACACAACCCAAGGAAGTGTACCCCCTTCTCTACACCATAGTCCTTTGATTTGTCCCACTTCCCTTCCAAGGCTCCAACATAGGCCGACCAATAAGTCTCAAATCTCTATGACTCCAAAAACTCCAATTACACTCAAGAGTCTCCAAGCACCCTCCAAAATTCACACCTTGGGTAACTACCCAAATAATTTTCACTCCAGGGCTCCAACCTTTCTCAAGGCAACGTAATGAGAATTGTGCACTAAATCCCCAATAGAATTCACCTAGAATTCAAGGGATTCATGAATAAAGCAGGGTTACAAAGCTTCCCTCAACTCACCCAACATACCCTGTGAGACTGGTAGGTAACAATGATAGCACAAATCATAATAATGGTTTCTTTCTCACTAAGACCCAACTTTATATATCCATGCCTCTATTTTGACACATGACACCCAAGGCCCACGTTCCCCTTCCTTTGTGAACTCATTCCCATAACTTAGGAACTTAGGTTATATCTCATAAAGGTATGACTTTAGGCTAGTGATATAACATGCATGTGGCTTAGCCCCTTTCCTAGGTTTCCTAGCCCCTTCACCTTTCCCTCTCATGGAGTCCTAGGCCCCCATACTTTTTTTGTTTGTTGTTCTACAACCGTGGTGTTATTTTTATTAATATATGGCTCTCTAGCCTTTCATATACAAGTTGTTTGGCCTTTCAATATACAGGCTCTCCGGCCCAAAATATACAGCCTCACTAGCCTAAGTATCATATGTACATATACATTTACAATATAGGGAACAATCTGGCTAAGGACTCATGGTTAGTGCAAATATTCTCTACCCAAGGTACCACACTCTAGCAACAATTCCAAACTACATCCTCTCATTCCCCATCAACCTGCACAACCCAAGGAAGTGCACCCCCTTCTCTACACCGCAGTCCCGAAATTTTTCCCACTTCCCTTCCAGGGCTCCAATACAAGCCATCTAGGAAGTTTCAAAGCTATATGGCTCCAAGAACTCCAACTACACTCAGGAGTCTCCAGGGACCCTCCTAGCTTCACACCTTGGGAAACTACCCAAACAATTCTCAATCCAAGGTTCCATCCTTCCTCAAGGAAACCCAATGAGGATTGTGCACTAAATCCACAATAGAATTCACCTATATTTCAAGCAATTCACAAACAAAACAAGGTTACACAACTTCCCTCAACTCACTCAATATACCCAGGGAAACTGGCAGGTAACAATGATAGCACAAATGGTCAAAATGGTTTCCTTCTCGCTAAGCCCCAACTTTATATATGCATGCCTCTATTTTAACACATGGCAACCAAGGCACATGTTCCCCTTCCCTTGGGAACTCATTCCCATAACTTAGGAACTTAGGTTATATCTCATAAAGTTATGATTTTAGGCTTATATAAGGTTATGACTTTAGGCTAGGGATATAACATGCATGTGGCTTAGCCCCTTTCCTAGGATTCCTAACCCCCTCACCTTTTCCTCTCATGGAGTCCTAGCCCCCCATACTCTTTTCGTCCATTGGTCTACATTTGTGATATTATTTTTATTAATGTATGCGACTATATGTACATTTTACATTATTAGGCTCCCCAACGTTTCATATACAAACTCTCTAGTCTAAAATATACCTGCTCACCAGCCTAAGTATCATCTGTACATATACATTTACAATTTGGGGATCAAGCCAAAGTATTGCATACATAATTCTTGTGAGAAGAATGAAATCAGAAGATGGAGCCATGTAACATAGCTAAGCAAAGGGCCCCGTATGGGGTGACAGCTGGAGTAGGCGTGACATCTGGCTTCAACTTGAGCCAAGGTTTAAATGCGGGAGCTCTTCCATTTAACACCAGCCCTACGGATGCAGGATAGCCATTATCGTTCTGCGATGGGAGGTCTCGTCAAGCGAGCGAGCATTAACGAAGCCGGCGAGTGCAATGGTAAATGCGGACATGAGGATTTGCTTTTGGATTATTGGTTTTTTAGTTTTTCGCCCATGGTTCTGCTCTGGATTTGGAGACGCTGGTGTTGCTCAGAGCTCCTTGTGCCCTGGTACACCAGTCTTCTGTGGAGATTTGCTGCTGGTGCATCCGTTCTCCTTTGGCTTCAGCCTGTGCGCACGTCTGGGAGAAAGCTCAGCAGCATGCCAAGGAAAAGGGGTGTGCCTCGACGGGGCTCGAATTGGTATGCCCGTAAGGAACAGCGGCAGCACAGGGAGCAACTCGAACGCGCTCTGGTTATGGCCACTTCGATGTTGAGACAAAAGGCTCAAGCCGAGGAGAAGGCTCTGCTCTCTACCATCGCAGAGAAGGAAATTGGCTGCAGCAATCTGGGAACCGTCAATTTGGAGGAGCAATTGCACCCGGTATGCATTGTCGAGGAGGATTTAACGCTGGAGGACCTGTCGACCATGGAAGCGCCAAGTGACAGAGTGAAGGTTGGCAGTGGGGATGGACATCACACTTTCAAGATGGATGCCGAATTGCCTGGTTGTGTCGTTGAGGAAGAGGCTCCTTGGCAGAGCATGGATACACCGTTTGATGTTGGAGACGCGCAGGGTGACGAGAAGCAAATGGAGGAAAGGAGCGATGGGCAGGATGACGAGAAGCACAGCGTGCCCATCGACGGTGGTGACATGCATGGGTTTCTTTCACGCGAGGAGCACCTGTCATTGCTGTTCGAGCTCCGAGGCCACATGGCTGACCTGGAGCACCGTGCACACATCATGGGACAACGCCTAGACGTCCTGTTCGATGCCCATTCTGACGCTCCAACACGGCGCAAGTGTCCACTCTGCGCGCAGTCTTTCGCCATCCCGGCTGGCTCCACGTGGAAGACCAACGAAGACAACAGGTCACCATTCACATAGGATTTTCATGTTTTATGGTTTTAGCTTTATGTTACTGTTTTATATGCCACTAGACTTCAGGCACTTGTCCTGGTTTCCTTCGGGCAGGACAGGTGCCAATGGATTATAGCTATTTTTGCCATGTTTCTATGCTGGTTTCCGGTCTCCGGCAGCATTCTGGACGTTCTAGACTCTTGACCATGTACACTCTGTTACAGATTTTTGATAATATATAATAGCAGGATCCTCCCCCCTTTTTTATTTAAAAAAAAAAAAACATAGCTAAGCAAAGGAGACGAGAGATTATTGTATCAATTTGGTGATGGACCATAACATTTGTACTTCAAACCATAGTAATCAAATGCTCTATGGTGAGTATACTCTTTGTAATTTTCAATGTGTTTAGGAAGGAATAAGAAAAGAGGCATAGTGTGTGGGGACGTGGGTGTCAGAGTGTGTGGGGACGCAGAGTGTGTGGGTATGCAGAGTCTGTGGGGACGAGGTTTAGGAGGGACGGGGTTACGGGGTTTAGGAGGGATGGGGTTACAGGATTCAGGGGGATGGGGTTACGAGGTTTAGGAGGGACGGGGTTATGGTAGTTTAGGAGGGACGAAGTTTAGGGGGGACGGGTTACGGGAGCAGGGAGACAGGGAGACTGTTAGGGGGAATGTAATTACAGGAGTTTAGGAGGGTACTGGTGCTGGGGTCTGCGGAGTTAAGAATAGGGTACGATGGGGTTTAATTTAATGGGGGGGGAATTAATGGAGGAAGTTGGATCAAAACGAAAGCTCTGATACCAATGTAACATGAAAATTGTTATTCACTGAGAAAATGAATATTTTTGAATATTAATATTTGATTGAATATGATAAAAGATGAAGATGATTACACTACCCTCGTGACGGTTGCTATATAGCATTGACTGGTCACGAGGTGAGGAGGTGCGTGCCTCTTGATGAAGAGGTACGTGCCTCTTGATTTAATTAAATCATATTAATTATTATTACAATTATTATTTTTATGTTTGTAACATTGGATTTAAGATCAGGGTACTACCAGATTCGAGTAAGATTAGAAGATGTACAAAAACCTGATTTCCAAACACATGAAGGTCATTATGAGTTTAAAGTCATGTTGTTCGGTCTAACCAATGCACCAGCTACCTTCCAAGCAACTATGAATCAACTTTTTCATCCCTACTTAAGGAAGTTCGTATTGGTCTTCTTTGATGATATTCTTATTTACAATAAAACTTGGAAGGAGCATATGAAGCATTTAGAACAGGTACTTTCTCTTTTAGAGAAAAATCAGTGTTATGCAAAACTATCAAAATGTTCCTTTGGTAAAGAAGTAGAATACCTTGGTCATGTCATATCTCGAGAATGAGTCAAGGTGGACCCTGAAAAAATCAAGGCAATCATAGAATGGCCCAAACCAAAGAACATATCAAAACTAAGGGGATTTCTTGGATTAACAGGTTATTATCGAAGATTTATCAAGAACTATACTCATTTAACAACACCCTTGTCAAACTTATTAAAGAAAATTTCCTTCAAATGGGATGACAATGCACAAGAATGTTTTGAAACATTAAAAAGGGCTATGTCGTCTACACATGTCTTAGCAACACCAGATTTTGCAAAACCCTTTGTAGTAGAGTGTGATGCATCAGGAATTGGAATAGAAGCAGTGTTAATGCAAGATGGTCACCCAATAACATTTGTAAGTCGAAAGCTCAACAAAAAGGAAGAGTTAAAGTCTACCTATAATAAGGAAATGTTAGTTATTATGCATGCATTAGCTAAATGGCGACAATATCTCTTAGGAAGCCAATTTTCAATACGTACTGATCACAATAGTCTCCAATACTTACTAAGACAAAAAACATTGTCCACAGAACAACAAAAGTGGATGGAGAAACTTTCCACCTTTGATATGGAAATAATACACAAAAAAGGGAAAGACAACATAGTTATTGATGCACTATCACGAAAAGATGAGGAAGTAAACGCATATGCAACAACAATAGTCATTCCAGATTGGTTGGATGAGATTCAAGTTGAGTATGCCAAAGATCTTGAATCTAATTCCATAATCAACAATTTAGACCAAAACCCCAAATTTGAATGGAAAAATGACATTTTATGGTACAAGAACAGAATCTATCTAATTCCAACCTCAAAATTTTAAATGAAAGTCTTAAGGGAGTCACACAACTCCCCAGCTTCAAGACATGTGGGTTTTTTCAAAACCTACTATAATGCACGACAATCATTCTATTGGAAAGAAATGAATAAGGATATTCAAAGATTTGTTGCCGAATGTGAAAGTTGTCAAAGGAATAAAAATGAAAATGTTATGACTCCAGGATTACTTCATCCCCTACATATTCCTGAACCAAAATGGGAAGAGATCTCAATAGATTTCATTGAAGGGCTACCCATGTCTAATGGGAAGGATAAAACTTTTGTTGTGGTTGACAGATTAACCAAATATGCACATTTCATGGCGGTAAGAAAAATTGACTCAACAAAACAAATTGCAGATGTTTTTTGCAAAAACATTTATAAGTTACATGGTTTCCGAAGGTAATTGTCAGCGATATGGATGCAAAATTTAAAGGAAAATTCTAGAAAGAATTTTGCAAAAATACAGGGATATCTCTTAATATGAGCTCCGCCTATCATCCACAAACAAATGGGCAAACAGAAATCGTAAATAAATGCTTAGAAACATACCTACGGTGCTTTGTGACAAATAAGAAAAATAAATGGTCTCAATGGTTACACTTAGCCAAATGGTGGTATAACTCTACATATCACACTTCCGCTAAAACGATTCATTTCCAAGCCTTATATGGTTATGAACCACCTAAATGGAAAGAGTTTGCAATAATTAATACTAAGGTCCAAGCAGTAAGAAATAAGCTAAGGAAGAACAAAAAATCATACAAATATTAAAAAAGAACCTAGCAACATCTCGTAATCGAATGAAACAACTAGCAGACCAACATAGGTCAAAAAGAGAATTTGAAGAAGGTGATTGGGTGTTTGTATGACTTCAACCTTACAAACAATTATCCCTTAATCAACAAGGGAAGAACAAATTTGCCCCAAAATTCTATGGACCCTTTCAAATTAACAAAAAAATTAGCCAAGTAGCTTATAGATTGGAGTTGCTAGACAATTGTCGCATCCACAATGTCTTCCATGTTTCATGTCTCAAAAAAATGCTTGGGCAAGCTCAACCAGTGCAAACAAAAATCCCCGAATTCGATGACGAAGGAAAAATTATTTTAGAACCAAAATGTATTCTTGCCACGA